>JAADXW010000736.1:0-16502 GCA_023337975.1 Phytopythium ostracodes
AGGAGGAGGAGGAGGAGGAGGAAGACGGAGGTGCAGAAGAGGAGACGGTTGGCGCGGAGGAGATCAACCAACTTATTGGCAAACCAGTGATCCGGCAGTTCCCGAAGAGCGACGGCAGCGGCGTGGAGTCACTTCGCGGTACGGTGTCTATTTTCTTCCCCGCGACCAAGATGTTTCGCGTGCTGTACGGTAACAGCGTCTGCGAGGACCTGTCGTACAAGGAAGTGATCGGCAGCATCCCGCTGTATTCTTCTCGGGTTGCGCCCGCAAAAAAGCGGAAGGCGTCGGCCGATTCGGCTCAAAATGCTGCGGTTCAGACTGCACCTACTGCGTCACCGAAGCGACCAAAGACACTCGGGTCGGTCGAGAAGCCGGCGTTTCCAAATGGCGAGTCGAATCGAGAAGAGAAGAAGCGCGCTGCTCAAAGCAAGGCGACGACGTCGAGCTCTCCGCGGTCTCCCATCCGTGAGGAGTTGACAGAATTCACCGTGGAGACTGGCCTGGACGTCGTGCGGAAGGTGCTGTTCCTCCTCGTGTCGACGCCGTCAATCACCCACGAACTGAAGCCGAAGCAGCTGAAAGTGCTCGGCTCCATGGACAGTGAGGTACGCCGCAGGAGGGTTCACGGCTTACATAGCTCGTGTTGCTCGCGCCTAACTGGGATGCTTGTGACCATGTCTGCAGCCCAAGAAAGCGCTGAAGCGGTTCATCAAGGCGGACGGTGTGTCGTCGCTGTCGGAGCTGCTGAAGCTGTGGTCCAACTCGAACGAAGCAGAGTCCGGCGTGCTGGTGACACTTAAGGTAAGGATAGTGCTCGCTCATGACAGATTGCTTTATTAACGTCACCACACTCAAGGTTGCCGTTGCTGGTTTGTACCTGCTGGTTCAGGTGCTGGCAGTGCTGCCCGGTATCACTCGCGAAATCATAAAGACGAGCAAGATTGGAGTGCGCGTGGCGTATCTGCACAAGAAGTGCACGTTCGAGAACGATCACATCTCGGAGCTCGCGCGGTGGATCGTGGAGAAGTGGCGAGCACAAGTCGATGCCGAAAAGCCCCCGGAGAAGACCGAGGACTCGCCTCGCGCGCCTTCTCCGCGTGTTGATTCCCCGAAAGAGCAGCCTGAGCCAGAGGAGATGTCTGAACGGCGGCCTTCCCAATCGAGCGATACCAACCACGAGACATCCAGCAAGAGCGGATCGCACAAAGAGCGGACAGAGCCAGCGACCAGCAAGCGCAAGGAGAATTCCTCACGCGAGAAGAAGAACGGCAAGGAGCCCGCCAAGAACAGCGACAACAGCTCAGCAAAGTCTGCAAAGCTGAAGGACCCGCTCGCCGTTCGCCAGTCCAAGTCTGTCGGCCATTTGAAGGCGCTGCTGTGTAAGCTGATGCTACGCTTCGAACAGAGCGTGGCATGCACCAAGTGGACGAGCACTAACGTGGTTGTGCTGATTGTTGCGAAAATGTGAACAGCGGGTGGCAATTTGCGTGGCAAAGACCCTTTGAGAAGCGCGGCCGTCAACAGCGCCAAGAAGCGGCTCGGCAACCCCATCAATTGGCGTGCGCGTCGGTCGACAGTGGTTCTCGAGAACGTGTCGAAGCGCGTGAATGAACAGGCGTCGGAGCGCGAGCAGCAGGAACGAAAGCGGCGAGAGGAGGAGCTTGCGCTTGCGCGTCGGCGAATCAACTTTGGCGACCAGGACATACTGCTGTTCGACAAGGAGGTCGAGCCGACAAGACTGTTCACATGGTTCTCGTCCAACGCGCGCCTGCTGGCTCGCCGCTCGACCCCGCCACCAAACCGGCCGCTTGATTATAAGCCCAAGTCGATTCTGAAATCGCGATCGGCGTATCCTGATGTCGTGGTGGAGGAGGATGCGAGTGGCGCTGTTGCTTCCACAGCCTCGACAACAGCAGCGACCGCAACAGAATCAACGTCAGCAGATGATGAGCAAGGATCGTCTCGGCCCAGTCTTTCACTGACATCGAGCGCCGCCGCAGGCGACAAGGAGAGCGTTAACCAGCAGCAGACGGCACAGTTGTCGATCCATCCACCCGCTCATGTGCGGCCAATTAGCGAGGCAATGAGTCCGACGGATGGACGACGAAAGACCGAAGAGCCGCGGCGTTGCAGGTCTCCACCGCCACCAACGCCAGAGGATGAAGACGAGCGTGCGTCAGCGGAAGAGGGCGAAGTCGCGAGCGACGACGTCGAGATGTCGGAGCCGAAGGAGAACGTGACGGAAGCAGCTACGGATGTGTCGGCGGATGTAAATGACCGGGAGGTCATCGATGTTGACAGGAACGGCGGCTCTGATGTGTCTGAGGTTGCGAACAAGGAGGCGATGATGGTTGACGCGGCAGCCGAAGCGGTTGATAAGCTCCGATATCCCGAGATCTCCCTGTCCATTGACGCAGACGCGTTGGCTGCCGCCGCGGCCGCTGGCGCAAACCACGCGGCCTCTATGGAGAACGACCCCGTCACCATCGAGGTCGACCCCGTGGACGACTCGGTGACGCCGAGTGTGACGCAGCCGATGGGAGCGGCGCTGCGTTCTCTCGGAGAAGCGGCGGCCGCTGCCATTACCGGGGAACACGCGCGAGCGCCACCTTCGCTCTCGACATAGCGCGTGAGCGACAAAGACACACGCCGGAGAGAAGTCGTTCGTCGTCGCTGCTGTCCGTGACGTGACTGAAAGTAATATCACTGAGTTCGTAGTCAAGTCTTCATATAATGCCTCAACGCCATGTTAAATACCGAGCCTCCTTCCCGTGCTCCATCGTCGTCAGCATGGTCTTCTTCGTCCCCTCCAACGGCCACTGCTGTCCAAAAATCGCTGTCCACCACCTCGCTCCATCCACACAAATTACTTCGAAGTACTGTACACACACTGCGATCAAGCAGGGGAGCCTACGCCTGCCATCCGCTCGGTCCATTCCCAGCGACACTCCCATCACATGAGCGCGCACTGCACGCCGTTCGCGAGCCGCCTGTCGACCTCAGCGACGTCGGGGCGCAGGCGCATGGCTTCCTGCAGCAAAATGTTGGCGCGGCGGCGTCTGCGCCACCAGTGCTGCAGCAGCACGATGGCCTTGTGGTTGATCCGGTCCTGTTCTTCCATCGGGACAGAGCCCGGCCCATAAACCGTGAGCAGGCCGACTCCCGACGCGTCGAACACACGCGGCTTGCGCACGATCACCTTGGTCATCGTGCGTTCTTCGGCCGCGTCGAACGAGTTCACCTCCTCAATCACCGCGCGCTGGAAGCCGGTCAAGTCCTCCTCGAACGCCTTGCGCTTGCTCTCGGGCACCAGTGGGCTCGCCACCGCGCCGAAGATGCCCGCAGCACCCGCCACGATCTCGTAACTTGCACTGATCACGTTCATGGCGAGCGAGCGCACGCCGAGGTATGCGCCGCTGACCAGCTCAATCGGACTACCCGACGCCAGCCCGCGCGCTGGAAGCCGCACGAGCTCGAGTATGCCGTGCGCGAACCGGTAGACGATGCGAATCGGGTTGGCGTACACGGACACCGTGTGCAACCCGCTCAGAACGAGCAGCACTGCCTGCTGCTGGTATCTGCGCGTCACCTTCTCCATCACATTCGCCTTGGGCTCGTACAAGTGGCGGAACGAGAGCTTGGTCAGGTTCAACGGGAAATCCTTGACGTTCGACTCGGGCAGATACACGGCCAATCGGCGCCCAGAGGGGCCAAGCGTCTTCAGGTACCGGCCGCCGTGCAGCTCCATGCTGAATGTAATCCGAATCGCTTCGATATCGAGTTGCTCGATGTAGACGCCGCCGCTTTCCGAGCCCTCGTCGTTCGCGTTGACAGCCCCGCCGCCGCCTCCTCCAGCCACCGAGATGCTGTTGCCACTGCCACCAGCAGTAGCACCGCCACCACCTCCTGCGTTCCCACTCGCGTTCCCACCGCTCGAGCTGCCACCCACATAGTCCAGTCGCGTGTCAACCAGTTCTTCGAACGAGCGATGAGTTGCAAGCGACTCAATGCCCTGGAAGACGCTGATAAGGTTCACGACGAACTTCTCGTCAGTCGAAACCTCTATCTCCTGCATGACGAGCTCAATGAGCTCGTAGTGCGTGAAGTTCCCAGCGTTACAGCTCGAGTTCCACAGCATCCGGAACTGGATCACGCTCATGCTTGACACGTCCAGCTCCTCGAAGATGCCACGGTACCGGTAGTTCATGAAGCTTTGCCACCGGTCGCGCAGACGCACCGATACTCCTTCCTTTACGCGGTGCACCTTGGGGCCAAGCACGACCTCCTGCTCCATCTGGTTATCCATCTGCAAGTTGCCGAGCGAAAACACCACTTCCGAGCTCTTGTCGGCGCGCGAATACAGCAGACCAAAGCGCTGCATCGACAGATACGCGACCTCCACCATGGTTGACTTGGCGTTGTGCAGGAACGAGAAGCCGATGCTCGGGATAGTCACGCTCAAGTTGAAAATGTCCGTAGGGTGCGAAAGCTCACGTACCGACGTCCGGAACTTGAGCGAGACAAGCACTTCACCCACCAAGTCGCCCGTCTCGGGATCACGCATCTCCCACCAGTGGCCTTCGCTCCTCCCCAACGATAGCTTCGCCTGCTCCGCCGTGTTGTACGTCAGAGCAATCGACTGCTTCGCGCTCGCACCGGGTCGAGACCACGCCTTCTTCGGGAGCTTGATCTCGACCGTTGCCGTCGGGTCTTCGAGAGGCTTGTACTCACTGTCCGTGTCCAGGTCGTCTGAATCCTCTGACGAGCGATACGATTGAGTGATGTGCTCTGCGTCACTGATTCGAAGCGGTACACCGCTCAACTGCGAGAGATCGCTGTCGTGGTGGTAGAACGTGCGATTTCTCGGCAGCATCGAGCTCGCGCTGTTCGAAGCGAGTGGTCTCCGCGGTGATCCAACTGGCGTCCGCATCATCTCGAACGGCGTAGCCTCCGTCAGAGCTACCGGACTTCCTGGCGGATACATGTTGCGATCCGACTCGACTCCGTTGTCGTAAAAGCACTCGTCCTCCATCTGAATCGTCGACGACTCCGTCTCACGAGGCTCCACAGTCAGTTGCCTGTCGTAAAAGCTCACAGTGAGCTTCTTCGGACGCGACTCGCATGCAAACTCGAGGTCCGAGTCGAAACGATAGACGTGTGCCGTGCGCAGCTCCTTCGACTCGGCTATCATGGGCTGTTCACAGGGGAACAAATGTTAGAGATTACTAGACAACATTCGCCGGAGCAATCATTTCGTACCGCATGGTTATCCGTCTTGACGACGATCTCCGCCGTCGAATCCTGGTCCAGCGCGATCTCACTTCGCAGCCGTGCCGCAATCAACTTCACTTCCAGGATATAGCTCGGTGGGCACTCCGTGCCGTGGTCGCGGAAGACCAGCACCCGCGACGACCGATCCACGACAATCTCTGCTGAGATGCTGCGCAGCTGGTTGCCAAAGATGCGGTAGCGGAGACCCTCCATCTTCTTCTCTCTGTCCAGATTCGCAAAATCGTAGACGCACGCTACGGACGACGTCAGCGGATGCCGACCCCCTGTTCCCACTCGGCAAGCAACGCGCCTGACATGTCAAAGAACAAGACACGAGAGGTTAGTGGGCACGCAACGCATCACGCATCCCAAGACGAACCTTACCAGGAACGATTGGGCTTCACCCATGCGAACGGGATGAACTCCTTGCTTCGTACGACGACTATATCGTTCGAGAAGTTGACCTGGTTCACAAACAGGTCCGAGCTTGTCTCGTTGCAGATCACGTACATCGCCGGCTCGTCGCGTGTCAGAGTGACCACGACGCTAGCGCCGACGTTGGTGATTCGGATCTTGACACGATGCATCTCCTCGCTGCTTCGGCGGAGACCTTCGCGTTCGAAGCCGCCCGTGAAGTCATCCCACGACTTCACCACAGAGCCCCGCAGCTTCAGCGAGAATTCGATTTCGTCGACGACTGCAAATGGCCCGCTCCACTCCGCGCCGTGATGGTCCATGCGAAGATACACCTGACGCTTTAGCGACTGACTCGACACGTCGAAATCAAAGCTCGTTGTCGAAGGAACACCCGTGGTCGAGATGGCAGGAAGCTCCACTACGCTGTCGTTGTCGCGCGCGAATTGCGCGACCTTGAACGGCGCGTTTGTCCGGTTCACAAACACGTACCGAGACGTCACGATGACCTGCGTCGTTCGGTGAAACTGGCCCATCGGTCGTTGGATCGAGATGCCGAGCTCATTCCGCGTTTTCGGTCCTAGCGTGTTGCCGAACCGCAAGCTAATCGGAGCCTGGATGCCGACCACCGCCGAGTGGATCTTGTCCGACCATCGAGATACCTCGTGATCAATGATGGTGCTGATTTCGAATTCTTGGTCGGGACAGTCCATCAGCCTCGGAACGGGGCGCTGTGGGACGAGCTGGGGCGCGCAGAGCACCGCCGTGTTTGGGGTGTCGGCGCAGCGGAACAGCAACGTCTGCACATGTGAGTGGTTGTACACCCACAGCGAAGTGTACAGCACAATCCGAGGACTCCCATCGTCTGCTGCCGTGTAGTCCAAGCGCGCCACCACTCGCTTCGTGTCCACGTCGTCCTTCTTGAACATGACGTCGGCGCTTGGAAGTGAAGGAAGGAACTCAACGACCGGATCCCAGCTCCCGGAGGCATCAAGCAGCGTCTTGATCTCTCGAGCCATGGCTTCGCGGAAGATGCAGTCGCCGAGCGGGATAGGGCGAGTCCACAGCGAGTCCATCTCGGGCAATCGCAGCATCAACTGTGCATTCTTCTGGAAGTCGTGAATCGGCACCTCCTCGCCAGGGGAAAGAGTTCCATGTCGAGCCACGAGCATCGTCGCGTCTGACTGTGCATATGCCACGATTTGGTACTGAACACGCACAGGCAGCGTGTTCTCAAACACGAGGCACGCGTGCAGCGATATCTGGTACTTGGTCGCGTAGGCTTGAACGTCGCCGTCCACGACGTTTCCGCGCGTCATAATGTCTTGGTGCTCCTCCCGATACACTTTTCTCATGTGCGCCGTGATGTTCACGTACACGCAGTAGCCCAGTCCGTGGCCACGCTCGGGTTCCAGCGTCATAATGGTCGAGCTGGCGGCAATGCTGCCCAAATCCGCTACCACGGTCGGTTTGCACCCATCAACTTTCACGACGACCGAGTGCTTCTTCTCGCCGTACATGGCACTGATCGGGACGGAGATTTTGTTGCCGGTTGGAAGGCTGAGAACGCGGTCGCTGCTTTCATACAGCGAATGTCGACCCTGATTACAGAAATACAGAAAGTTAGAGCCATTTCAAGCGCTCAGTCGGTACGCGAGTGATCACTCACCTCTTCCTCGGTAAGCGGTGTCTCGATCGTCCAGACGTCCATATCGATGCTCATATCTGTTCATAACGTCACACGACAGTGTCAGCATTCGCCACCAAGCAATACATGGTCGCATCATGGGCTTACCGTTTTTGACTTGCACCGGCGAACTCAAAAGTAGCACGCGCCGAGATTCATCGCGCTGGGCTACCTTGACTTCCGCGAGAACTTTCTCTCCTTGAATGAGAAACTTGCCGGCTCGGCGTAGCGGACACAGGAGGTTGCAGCGCTCAGAGCCAATCTGAACTTCGAGGGCCAACGGTGGGACATAGTTCCCACGCAAGCCGTCAGACAGCAAGACGTGATCTTTCGGCGCATCGACTGAGGCTTTCCGGTTACTTTCCGTGCTTCGCGTAGTCACGATCTTGAGTGGATCAAAAACCAGGAACTGGCCATCCCGCACTTGTTCAGGCTCGCTGACCTTACCGCGCGATACACTGTTGTAATGCGGAACGAAGTCCAGACCGACGAAGATCTCACCCGTCACGTTGCCGCGCAGGTCCCTCAGCCGATACCATCGGTTGCTCTTGGAACGCTGCAATGCCACAGATCCCATCACGCTCCCAGCCAGATTGATCTCCGCTGTACCGATCGAATACCACTTTGCCTTCTGCGAGCTAGAGCTGTCACCACGAGCCATCCGCGCGCCTGCGGTTTGTGTAAGCGACTCGGGCTGAGACATCTCCGCCAACTCGTCCTCCTCCGCATCAACTTCGACGTAGCGGTTGGTGACGTGGTCGAACACGTACTCGCGCTTGCCCTTCTCCGTCGACAGAACGTCAACACGCAAAATAGGAGTGACGCCCGACTGCGCCCCGCCGTACGGCAGTGCAAACTTGTGACGAAAGCTCTCGACAGTCTCGGCTTCACGCGGATGCCACCAAGGAAGGAGCGTCACTTCGACCCGCACATTGTGGAAGCGCGCGTATGCCGGGAATGACCAGCCATCGCGGATATCAACGTGCAGCGTGCCAGCGTGCGACGTGTTCAGGTTGGCCAGTCGAATGGTAACGCCGAGGTTGTTGAGCACGCAAACTCTCCCGTCAGCTTTCTTCGCCTCGCCGTCCGCGGCGACAGCAGCCAATGTCCGCTTCTCAATGTAGAAAACCCGTTTCCGACGATTATTTGCGATGCTGCACAGCAAGCGGACGAGCGAATCGGTGAAGTTGACGTTGAGACGCTGCATGGCGCTCAGCTGCATCGTCGTCCCGGAGCCTCCGTCGTCGCGACTGAGCTTCGCGTACACACGCCACGGCTCCACAAATGGCTCCCAGTCGGCGAGAGATGAGTTGTAGTACCGGGCCGACATTTCCACGCTTGCATCCAGAAGGCAATCGATCGACAGCTCGGTCCGCGTCACGGTCTGAAGCTTTATGTCGCTCAAGGAGAAGTTCATCACGGGGATGTACGTGTCCAGCGACACGACCGACAAACTCCGCTTGATCACTTCGAACACCACTGAGTAGCACGCGATTGATATCCGATCGTGCACGCGCCCAACGCGTAAGCGAACTCGAAAGATGCACCGCGACCGGTTGTACCGGTCGGAGTGATCAGCCACAACGACGACGAACGACTGGTAGTTGAGCAGCGGAGGAAATACCGATACCTTCGAACGATGCCGCGTTCTCCCCGGAACACTGCTCCCCGCACCTTGGATGTTCAATCCAGCCGACGTTGCCGTCGACATGCGACTCCGGGCCGTCGGTGACGAGTAGTACTGCCGGCCGAATCCAGTGTACATTGGGCGCAGGTCCAGCGAGTTTTGGTCGTTGAAGCTGAACTGCATCGAGTTGAGCCGCTCAGTCTGGGAAAATGGTCGGCGGATGTGGTTCACATCGAAGTCGCTGTACATGTCGGACGACGGTGGCTCATCATCGGGCAGCTTGTCGTCCAACAGCTCCTCGTCTTCGTCGAATTCTGCTGGTTCGTCGCTCTCCGTCAGTGCTTCTAGCAGCGCGAACAGAAGCTCCAGTCGCCGATCAGCTTCCAGCTTGATCTGCCCGATTGTGATCGATATCGACCGATGGGCCACCGGTCGCTTCGCCGACTCGTCCGCGCACAATAAGCACCGAGTGACCGAGTCTGTCACCTTGTGCAGCCGAAGATCATAGTTCAGTCTGAAGCGATCCACCTGTGCGAGACGTAGCGCCACTTCGTTTGTCAGAACGAAGAGAGCTGTCGGGCCGACGTGAAGCCTTAAGTTCTCCGTGCTGGCATCGGCGCGGTACACACACGAGCTGTTCTCGACTGTCAGCTTCGCGACGCAGTGGGCATCCTCAACGTAGGCTTCCAGCACTGGCGCACGAACGTGGACGCCAAGCTCCATCACTTCGAGCCATGGGGCCGACCGACCGACTTCCATCGGCGCATACTCCGTGTCCTCTTGCTCTTGCAACTCGGGTGGCGGGCCAGCCCACAGCAGGCTTAAACTGTCAATTGCTTCCATCAACACGCCTGACAGCGGCAACGGCTTGACCCAGCCAGACACGTCCAAGTCGATCTGAAGACCGTTCTTGCGCACAAAGCAGCTTGGATCAGCTCGAGCACCGCGATACGTCAAGTTGAAGCCGAGAAACGGACTCTTGTGAAGATGGTCTGACCGGAGTTGCCCTGGTGTCAAGTTTCCGTTCTTCAAACTGAGGAATCGATCACCGACGTGCAGCAGACCTCCATGACTCGAGCCCAGACGGTGATCCACGAACGAAAGAAACTCCAGCCCTAGGTACACGCTGAACCCAGACTGCTCCGGCTCGGACACGCGATGAACATCCAGCGCAAAGACAGCATCCGTGACGCTGAATGATATCCAAGAAGGCACTCCTTGACTCTCGGTGGCGGACTGGTACACGTCCGAAAAGCCGCCTTGCAACATTTCTTCCAGTGCAGATCCGTCGTAGTGAGCTACACCATGCGACAACCGACTTCCGCCAGCGTCGAACGGCTCGCTCGCCGTCGATGCTGTCTCGTACGCGAAGTACTCGTCGTCCATTTCCATTTCTCGAGCCCGCTTTGCTGCAATGCGGGCATTCAGCTCGATGCACTCTTTCCACTTCTTCAGCTCCTCCACGTCTTCGGAGCTCAGAACCTTCCGCAGCTGCCCAGAGTTCGTCCGGATCTCCAACACGTTTACAGGAGTACTGGAACTCGTTCCCCAAGGACCTTTTGCCTTCTGCAAAAAGATCACAGTACATCCCGCTACAGCAAATTCGTCCAGCAGCTCCGCCCCGGATCCATTCGCGTGGAAAGACATGATGCCTTCTTCATCGATGTTGCACCACTCGCGGGTCCAACGCCGAAACGCCAGCGAGTCGTCCCGGACGTACAGCCACCCCATCATCTCGTCATCTTGGTAGTACTCCCAGCGACTTCTCAGCAACGCCAGACGCACCATCTTGCGCTTCCGAACAATCGCGCCGCGAATAAAGCGCTGCATCACGAGGATTGCGTTTGTCGCCTTGGCCCAGTCTGGAGCAGTTGACGCTGCGACTGGCTCACGGCTCACGATCTGTTTCAGCATGACCCGGTATGATGGTTCCTTGCGTGGCAGGGTGATGGCGGTCGTCTTCTTCTCAGCACTCACAACTAGAACGAGCTGCTCCACTCTGATGTCGTACGTGTAGTTGCTGACTTGTACCGGGGGCAGCGGCGGTTCTTCAGACAAGGTAGTGTTCGCCGGACTTGTTGACGCTTCAGATAGCACTGTCGGAGCAGCAGCACCTTCTCGGTGTCCCTCGCCTACGAGGCTACTCAAGGAGGCTGAAGCTCCAGAGAGCGCTACAATCTCATAGTTCTTGGCAACGGCGTCGAAGAATTTGTGCACGTCAAGCAGCAGGCTTGACATCTTGTCGTGGTCAAACACCAACACGGAGCTTCCAACAGCGCATGAATACTTCGTCCCGTAGGAGGCCACGTCGCCACGCTGCGCGTGCGGGTGCTCTGCGTGAAGATAGTTCAGCTCCAGCACAATCGCGGATGGTGCTTGTGAGTCTTCATCACTATCCGGCACGGCGACCTCGTTGGCATGGCCGATACTGGAAGCGATGCAGTGGTTTCCTGCTTGCTCCAACCACGACGTGTTCTGGACGTAAAATTCGGCGACCAGGATCTTGTAGACGTGATAGGAGAACAGATAGGGGCCAAACCCATCAATGCGGACGATGAGCTGGTTCAACACAGCCTCGCACAGCACTCGCCTCCTTGCCGCTTCCACAAGTCGGAACTTCAGCTCATCCGAGCTGAACGATATTTTCGATACGGCCCGATTCGGAGTGATCTCGCGTGGCTTGGGAGCAGGGTGGCGAAACGTCAGCACCTTGGCGCTCGGTATTGAGTCAAGGACCGCCGTCGCGTCAGCGCCCGTCCTGAATGGGACAACAGACCGCAGAGGCTTGCCATCAACGCGCACCAGAACCAGCCCCGGCTGGACACAATCGGAGTGCGACGCAGGGCTTTTGGCCTTCACTTTTATCACGACAAGCTCGTCTGTCGAATGGACGTCGAACGTGATTCCAGTTGGGCCAGCAGGTAGCGCGACGTTGATCTCAGTGCACACCGTTGCACCGGAACCGCTCCTTGAACGCGACATTGGGATGCTAACGATATCTTCAAGTCCAAGGCGGTTGCGCATTGCGATGATCAGCTCGAACGGTAGCTGCCTCTCAATGATTGTAGCACGTCCCCACAGCTCGCGCTTCTTGACGTTCTCCAGCCCGTCCTTCTTCATCGCGAAGATCTGCTTCCACAGCAATAAATATTCTTCACACGTCTTGGCTATTCCGCTCGCATCGCTTGCTGCCGCGGTTTCAGTCATTCTCAGCTGCTCCGCGATCAGACTGCGCCACTTATCGTGACTCTGGAAGGAGTCAATCACCAGGTAGAGCACTGAAAGCTGCTCCTCGTCCAGTCCGCCGTGAATTCGCGACAGGTGAAATACCGCGTCGTATCTCGGATCTTTGGCCTGTGCGTAGTGGGCCGCCGTGTTCATTGTGAGCTTCAAGGAGACCGTGATGGGCGCCACCAAGAACCGGTGCACATGCGCTGTTTTGTCGACCTGCCACCAGTTTGTAGGAGCCGAGCGCGAACCCATCTCCTTCAGCCGCCCCAACGTCGACTTGAGAACTAGCGGATGCACTCGAGAGTGGATGAAATGGAGAGCCGTCGGATCGATGTAGGCCGACAGATCCAGCGCGTTGATCAGCTTGAACACCAGGTTGCTCTTCTCCCCTGCCGCTGCCGGCTGCTCCTCGTCGTCAAAGCTGTCGATTCGCCAGTTGCTGGGTGTTGTGACAGCCGAGAGAGCGCCGAGCGAGATCCCCACAGCGTACTTGACGCCACTTCCAGCGTCTACCGTCGCGGGTTTGCTTGGACTGCTTGCTGCTGTGGTTGATGCGGACGCCGGCGGTCTAAGAGGGCGCGACGGATGCCAGATTCCCTCCACGCGGATATGCAGGTTCCGGATGTCGATCTGCAAGTTGTCGATGAGCTTGGTCATGGTGCGGCCGATCCACCCGTCTGTTCCAAAGTATCCTTCACTCTCGTGCGGCACAGTCAGCTCGGGCACCTGCGGTCCGTTCCATCGATCCAGCAAGTCCTGTTCCAGTCGCTGCATCTTCTCGAGGATGAGCGCCGCGATCTCTTCCTGCTCGTCCTCGTCGTCATGTCCCAACGGCGCGAGCACCAGCAACACGTCCACGAACTTGATCTTGGCCGCCGCCGAGCCGAAGATGGCCGAGATGGGCAGATCCGCCTCGAACTGCCCGATAAAGCCCGTCTTGAGTCGGAACGGCAGCCAGCTCGGGATGACGCTGTCCTTGAGCGTCAGGTTCTCGAGCTTCAGGCGCTCCGAGGACTTCCAGAGCTTGCCCGACACGTTGACCGTCTCGCTCTCCACATACTGCCCGAGAAAGTAGTAGATCCAGGACCGGAACGCGCCTTCGAGCATGCTATCGCCGGCCGCGTCGGATCGGCGCGCCCGCTACCCGCCGCAAGACGCGAGATGTGATACAGCGCCCGCCGCCTCGCGCTGCAGAGAAGAACAAGACGCAGGCGACACGGTCCTCGCTCGAAGAATCTTCAACGAAAATACGCCGCTCGCTCTCCCTCGTCGGCAAATACGCGCGCCCTTCGCGGCGAATTGCGTCGTATACAACCGAGAAAGGACGGAAAGTACGATCGCGGTCGGTCTATAAGCGTTTGCAGCAGTGTCGGTCGGTCGGCAATAAGAACCTTTTGACGTAAAAAGCGGCACTTTTTGTTATGGGACGTACTGTACCGTAGTGGGCAGTTGTGACGTACACTTGGCGTTTGTATGCTTTGCGCTGATCAGTGTTGTCACCTTGGCTGGCTTCTTTCAGCACTGGGGCTGTGCCACGTTTGTGGGACATTTGGCTTTTGCGGTACGTGGTTGGCTTAAAATAGAAAACAGAAATTGTTTTTGGTCGAATCGAAACGCTATGAATCTGGATAATGGCGCGTGGTTGGCCTGTAATACGGAAGAAAGGGCGGAGTGAGGGTAGGGATTGAGAGCCTACCCCTTATAATTTCGCACACAAACAAAAGAGCTCTTCGTGTGTAAAGGCAACTCGGCAAAGCGGATGTAAGTTGAGGTGAGGTGGAAGCGCGAAGCGCTGGCCACTCCATGCGATTCGAAGTGTTTGTTCGTACAGTACAATTGTTGACGCTTCAAAGAGATCCTCAGGCCAGAAATCAGCCACGCTCGTTGCGCTAATGTTACCTCCAAGGCCTGAGTGCATTGCTGCTTGGTGCGCTTGGTGCCTCCCACAAATCTCGGGTGTCATTCTGGGTGATGGATACAGTACTTCGGCGGTGAGGGGCAACTTCAACAACGGGTGATTTGCAAGCCTACCACGCAGTTCCCGCACTGTATAGTACGTGTTTAACATAATGGTAGGTAAAGATAGAGCCCAACATGCGTGGTCTCCCAGCATTGAGCCACCCAGCAACGCAATGGCAGTCCGAAGTGTATCACTTACAGTAACCTCAAGAGGCACGAAGCGGGCAACACAACAGCACTGATCTCTATAGTAAATGGATTCTACTCGTCTGTCGATTCTATTCATCTGCGGTGGGCGTGTGGTGCTCGCAGCACGTCCTGTCGTGGCGGCGGCAGTGTCAGCACCGGCAGACTCGGCGCGCTCCAGTCGGCGGGAGTGTACGTGTTGTCGAACACGTACCGACAGCGCACGACGTAGCTCTTCGCGTAGTCGAGCCCAGTGATGAGCGACACGAGCTCTAGGTTGCTCTCGCCAGACTGACGCGGGCGCCCCGCCCAGCTCTTCCACACACGCACCGCACGATCTCGGGCAAACTGTAAATGACACGCTAGTGCCTTGGGGTGTAGCCTCCAACACACTCGAATCGCTGCCTAGATAACGCGACAGAATGAGGTAAGGTTAACCTGGTAACAAGAAGCTAGCGCCTTAAAAGGAAAGAGGCAAGCTCACCTTGCGGGGCGATTCAATAATCACCTCGACGCGTGGGGGAGGAGGCACGACACCCATCCGCAGTCCGCCAGGACGCCCGAAGTCCAATCCGTCAGTCCGCCGGAACGGTTTGCGCAGAAAGTTTGACAGTCGCGACGACTGACGCAGCACCTGCTCATCAAAGTCGTTTAGATCGGTCATTACCGAGCTGTTCTCGGTCGTTTGCGAGCTGTCGGCGTCGCCAAAGCTCTCGGAGAACACGGCGTCCTGGCTATCCGAGTCCTCACGGTCCTCTTGGCGCTCCCTCAAGTGCGCGAAAAAGCTCGGTGCGAGCACGTCGAAGAGAGAACCACCCATTGGTCCGTCAAACGAAGCGCCACGGTGCCCTCGCAATCGAAGAGAGCCTGCAACCTGGCCGACTGGTCGGAACCTCAGGTGTACCGGACGGTCCGCCGTCTTGAGAACGTAGAGCACGTCTGACAGCTCCAAATTGACGATGCTCTCGCCGTTGACGGTCAGCAGAATGTCGCCTTCCTGACGGCGTCGTTAACAATGACGACGACACAAGTGCATCGCGTGAACTCTTCGCCATCAGCGGCAAAAAGACCGGAGTATAACAACAATGCGGCCAACCTGGACGCAGCTGGCGCAGTGCGCGCCCGGGACAGTCGACTTGACAACGGTCACCGGAAGGAGCCCCACAGCCACTTCCGACTTGAGCGTCAGCCCCAGCTTCGTATCCGTAAACACGACCTGCGCCCAGATGAGCAAGTTATTAGCCTACAATCCCGCCTTGTTCGAAGCAAATAGTAAGCAAACACATCCATGTGCGAAGCCTCACCTCGTAGTCGTCATAGCCCAAGAAGGGCAATCGCTGGTCCATCCGGCTCGCGCTCGAGCCATTGCTGTCCGCCAGTGTGCTCCGTCGCACCCAGTCGTGTAATCGCACAGTCGCGTGGCGGTTCCGCGCGTCCAACGCGAGCGACGGCGGCGTCTCCATCGCGGTCTACAGAATAGAACGAGAGGTCCACCGGGCGCAAGACGCTTGCTCCCCGCCTTCTCCCTCGCTGTGGTTTCTTGGTGGTGTCACGCTCGCCTGCGTCCCATCCACGCCGCGCTCCTTTTCTCGAGTCGATGGCGTTTTTTTTCGTTTATCCTGCCCTGCAAAATAATGAGCTGCAGGTTTATTACCTTGGATTGTAGGTTTATTCTGGGATAAGGTATTCGACCGAATTAGTAGAACCCGACCAAATTAATAGAGACAAATTTTGTCCAATGAGGTACTCCATTTCAAAATCGCGTCACATAATTGGGTATAATTCCGGTTCGCTCGACAATGACGGAAACCTGTTAAATATTGTCCTGCGCGCCAGCCACTCGCGCCAAAATCTTCGCGCCAGAAGTTGTGGTTGCATTTGGTCGTTGCGCGCTCGGGCCGTTGCCGAAATGGCGCGAGCACGTGGGGGTTACACAGACAAAGCGCTCACAAACGCTGTCAAGGAAGTCCGCCGTGGAAGACCTATCAAGTCTGTCAGCGAGTCGACTGGAATCCCGTACAGCACGCTAAGGAAGTGGGTCAAGGACGCGGAGTCGGGCAGCGAGCGGGTGCAGAAGAAGCGCGGCGTGAAGCCGCTGCTGCCGCAAGAGGCGGAGGAGAGCCTGCG
>JAADXW010000737.1:0-16483 GCA_023337975.1 Phytopythium ostracodes
AAATGCGTTTTATCCGCTAATAACTGTTTTATTCGAGAGATCTCGCAATTGACTATAAAACGAGGCATTTTGCGCTTTCGAAAACCTATTATTGGCTAAGATATGCGACCGACCGGCCATTTTCACGCTTCATTGGCGCGCACTGTATTGCAGTTGGCAGTCATTGGGACCGATCCGAGGTTGCCCGAGAGCGACGACGGTAGCCCAGAGCGGTCTACAAAGACTCGATCAACTACTCCAGCGTCAGTAAGTGGCGACTAGGCGAGCGTCCGAAACACATCTCTCTTACATATATTTGTATAGTCTTTTTTTTAGTATGCTCGGCGTAAGAAAAACTGTCGAACAGATCGAGGTGAGGTACAAGTAAATGGCCACAACATCCCAACGGCACGCTGTAACTCCCGCGGATGGTGAGGAAATTGTTTCCACGAGCAAGACAAACACGGTGCGATGCATTCATTGCGCTGCAACGGTGCTTTCACTAGCATGTTTGCACAGCCCCGGTGTCTTCTATGCTATATCTATCGTGCGATCGGCGATCTGGCGGTCGACATACGCGACTGACACGTCACGCTCGCAGACGAGCAGAAATTGTAGGCTGCACATGTAGCGTAAAGCAATCGAACTTAGAAGGCAGTACGAGCTCCAGTGAGTTTTCCGCGCCATTTGAAAAGTTTATAGATACGAAATATTAGCGAAATAATACCGAAATATTAATTACTATTGATAATAATGCTCCAATGAGTGCTTGTATATTATGCAAATATGCTTCAATTGTGCCGACTGCTACATATTAATATTAATAGTGCCCATCCAGATCGCCGTTAATACCATACCTGGCCATGCGAGAGGACTCGGACGGAATATGGAGGTCTCAGAGTCCCAACGGGTATCTCCATGCTCGTTCCTCCAAGCTCCAGTCAGCAACTTCAGTGCATTCCCTTCTTCGTGCTATCTTTGGCCGAACGCGAGCATCAGAACCGCCAGCAAGAGGCGAGAAACAGACCAGAACTGTGGACTGCAGGTCGTCAACGTGGCTATCTATTCCCGGCCTCCGTTCCCCATTTGGACACACCGCCGCCTCATCGCTTGCTGGACGCGTCAACCGCGCTGCTGTTGCAGTATTAACGCGCTGGGACGACCTTGCTTTGACCGTACAAGCAATAACACGGCACCGACACCGCGTCCACTCCGTCCATCGATCGACCACTTTGACGCTCTGCTGCCTTTTCACCGACGCCTTGTTCGACCATCGGCGCCATGCAAGACGCGGCCGTCACCACGTGGCCCAAAGCGGACGACCCACTCACGCTGGGCCGCCGAGTTCGCATTATCGACGACCTGCTGGGCGCCATCCTCCTGCTCGCCGCGCTGGTCTTTGCAGCGCTGCTGGAGCTCACGCGCCGCCGCATCTGCGCAGTGTACCAGCTCGCGTTCTTCTTGTGCGCTGGCTGTGCAGTCTTCATCGTCGGCGGGCTTGTGGACCACCACTTGTCGGACGACCAGCTCCAGCTCGCGCTCTACGGTTCGTTCCTCTCCAGCTCGCTGACGACCACGTACGTGTACCTGCCGCTCGGAGCGAGTGCGGTGGCGGCGCTTGTTGGGGTCTTCCACTTGTCCATCTGCAGTTGCGAGTGCTGCTGCCTCCAGGGAACGCGATGTGCTTCACACCGCGACTGCTTCGCTACCCGGCTCCGAGCCAACTCGGCGCTGTTTGCCACAACGTTCGTGCTGCTCTGGGTGCTCATCGGCATCCGGTTGAATGCGAGGCTGCGAGCGTCGGCCATCAACCCGGTGGGCGGCACCGTGCACTGGATGCTGCTGCGCTCGCCCTTCTACCTCGCGGTCGCGCACATCGGCAGCGTCGCCATGGTGGAGCTAAAGCTGTTCTTGCAACACGTAAGTAGTTGCGTCGGTGTGGCGTGGCAGTTGCTGCGGTGGCTGATGCTAAACAGTCGTTTGTTCGTTCTGCTTGGGTCTGGAGAGCAGGCCGACAAAACTCCGGCGTCGTGCACTGTAACGTTACGGCCACCGTCGACCTCGACAGCCCAGCAGTCGACGCCGTCGTCTCCGCTCTCACTTGCTCAAGCTGAGGCCATGGCGTCGACACTCGACGAGCTGATGCGCCCTCCGCCCGTCGCTAAGGTATGGTCTTGCGGTGGGGATGTGAGAGTTCACGGGCAACCCGGCTGATGACTCGATCGCTTGTGGCGACTCTCAGATCCGGCATCCGACCGCAGCCGTGGCATCTACCAGTGGAACAGCAGCGACAGCAATAGCAGCAGCGATCGTCCGCCGCGCGTCTCGACCGCAGACGCCTAGCTCCGACATCTCTGACCATCAAAGTGGCCGTGATAGCACATCCAAGGGAGCGCAACTGACTGACACTGCGAAGACTGGACCACGACAATCCACTGTCGCCGGTTCATCGACGTCCCAGCGCTTGATATTGCGCGACCTTGAGACTGAACGGCGTTCAGACGTCAACACCGACGGCGACGTGTCGGCGCTCATCAGCAGTGACAGTGACAGCGACGAGGACGTGCTCACTCCCAGCTTCAACGCAGTCCCCGTTCGCACGAAGCCGCTTTCTTCATCATCCGCCGCTGGAAATCGGCGGGCGGCATCGACAATGTCGTCGATGTTTTCGTCAGGCCGTCCAACGTCTCCGGCCTTGTCGTCGGTGTCGTCGCGATCTTCTTCCTCGTCATCGTCGAACTCTTCATCAGCTTCCCGGCCTCGTGTGCTGGCTGCACGGTACACGCGACCAGCGAACAAGCTGATCACGCGGTCGCGATCGTCCAGCAGCGAGCACTCGTTCCCGGCTTCTCGCTTCGTGAGTGAATCGGAGGATGTCGGGCCCAAGCGGAGCTACTATTACTACAGCGAAAGCAACAACAACAACCGCCCGTCTACCGCCTCATCGACCACGTCGTCCTTCTCAACGTCGTCTTCGCTGTCGACGTCGACGGTCATGTCGGTCGACGGACTGCGTCGACGGATACCACACACAGCAGTAACGGCCCAAGCCCCAGCTGGGGCGACGACGACCCCGAATGTGCCAGCAAAGGGTCCTTGGGTCGAGTGCTTCGATGCCGCGACTGGTAACGTCTACTACCACAACCAGCTCACCGGTGAAAGTCTATGGCAGCCCAGCTTCTAGTGCACAGCAATAACCAACATGGCACCACGATAACCAACCACGGGGATAGAAACAAAAGAGCACGCCTTCCCATTGTTGACGGCGATTACACCTTGCCGGCGTAGCGGTGCGTGAGCTTGTAGCTTGTGTCCAGCGTCTTGAGCAGCGACTTGCCGGACGAGTCGAGCGCCGCGTACAACTGCTCCTTTTCATAGGCCGAGCACATGTCGAGGAGCGCGAAGATGCCAGGGCGCAGTTTCTGTTGCAGCACAACCGGCAGATTGCCGCGCGTCGCCGCCACGAGGAACGGCATCATTAGGTACACCACGTGCTTGCGGAGCTGGGCGTCGTGCTCCTTCATGTAGCCAAACAGTCGGGCGAGATTCGAGCTCCACTCGATTAGCAGCGGCCACTGCGCGCTCACCTCCAGTTTGGAGTTGGACGGCTGATTGGAGACGGAGACTAGAACCTGCAGCAGAGCGTTCGACGCCTGGATCAGGTGCGGGATGCAGTTGACAACCGACGCGAAGTGATGGCGCACAATGCGCAGCAGCAGAGCGTAAGAGTGTGTCCAGACGCGGTGCAGTTGATCCAGCGAAAAGATCTGACTGTGGCTCTGGCTCAGCGGCGACGCCGCCGCATAGAGCATCTCGAACGCAACGAACGCCTGGGTCAGCTCGTGTGCCTTCCATGTGAATAGCTCCGCCTTGCAGAACAGTAGCATCAAAGCTCTGACGTTCCACACTGCAGCTTCCGCAACAATGGATGCAGGCTTGGTCGTCGACTGATGGCCAGATGCCGGGGTTTGCAGCTCAAACAGCAGCTCGCCAACGTTTTGAGCAAGCGCCGCCAGCAAAGCTTCCTTGAACTCAGCGAGACCCTGTCGACGAGTCGCACTCAGCTTCTTGTCATCGCCACCACCGGTCACAACGTCACAGAGAACGACCAGCGCCGCCAGCTTACGAGGCATCTCCGGAGCTGCTACTTCCTTCCGGATCGTCGCTATCAGAAGCCGAAACTCCTGCTTGTTCGCGGCACGAACCAGGTTGCGGAGCGGTGTCGCTGCTTCGTCAAAGTCGCTATTGCCGGTCATGTCAAGTCCTGTCTGATTCTTGATCGCCCACGTGCCCAGGGCGACAAGTGCTGCGGCCAGCAAGTAACCAAAGCCCTTGAGTTCGTCAACCATAGCCAACCTGACAAGAGGATACTCGGCACAACAAGTTCCGAAAAACGCCCAGGCCGCGGAGATAGAGTCACTCGAAGCATCCAACGATGATGGCGCGGTGATCAGCTTCATCGAAGACGCCATTGCTGGCCCGATGTGGGCAAACAGCGCACCTCTCTCACGAGAAACGTGGTCTTCGTTGTCAGCATCCGAGTGCTTTCGCTTCCGTGCCGTTGTATCACTTATAGCGGCATGGTGCGTCACGAGCGCCCGCAGCAGGGCTAACGCGAGCGGATCATCGCTACGGAGAGCACCTTGTTCGTTGCGGATGGCCAGAAGCAACTCCAGCGCTTCACTCACAGCGCCAGCCTCTGCTTTCGACTGGGGCAACGATGGCTCACCACGGTGAACAAGCGCCTCCGCTTGGATAATGGTGATCGCACGTCGCGCACGCTTTTCCTCACTCGACGCATTATGTGCGGTGAGCAACCGGCCCACGAAGCTGTCGCCAGCCTCGCCGTTACTGGAGGTGGGTTGGTGCTGAAGCACGAAGAGCAATATCTCGGCAATTACGTGCGGGTCCATCGTCTCGATACCGTCATGCTCGAAGATGAAGCGCACGCCCTTCTTGATAGCTTCCGGAATGTCGCAATCGAACGCCGCGGTCGGTCCATACGCTGCAACCGCCATCGGTCGGAAATACACGCGCAGCCACGCCAGCACCTGCGTCCGCGCGCCGTTCAGCACTGTTCTCCTGTTCTCGTCGATAGTGATGTGTTCCAGCGTCTTGTAAGTTGTGAGCACTTGCGCCAACAAATCGCCACAGTCCGACAGAGGCATGTATCCCTCTGGGATGCTCAGCAAAAGCGAGAAGAACGCTTCCAAAGTGGCCGCAACGTTGCGTACCACATCGCCGGCAGCCTTGGACTTTACAGCGCGGATTGACATCACAGATTGCTCTGCACACGCGGCGAGAGCCGCGGCAGCTACATTCCGAATGCCAACGATCTCGTAAAAAGCCGCGTCGAAGAGAATCCGCTGGGGCGCTGAGTTGCTCGAGGAAGCCCCAGTCTGGGCGATGTAGTCACCAATCAGCGTGCGAAACAGTAATTCGGCATCATTCGTGGTTGCGTGGGCCAGAAGCTCCGGTAGATGAAATGCGACCGCGTCCCAGCAGTGGGTTTGCACCACGTAGTCGATCACCAACTTCGTAATGCGCTCTTCCTGCGCAGTTCGAGTGGCGTCTGCACCGTCACCGGTTGTTCTCATCCTCTGTAGCCAGTGCACACAAATCTTGATAATACCAGAGCGACTGAGGCCATCATCGCGTATCGTTGCTTGGTGCGTCTCCTTCTCCTTGCCGGATTTGGCCTTCTTCTTGCTCTGTCGTTGTTGCGACTGCGACGACGTCAGCAAGGCTTCAATGACCGGTACAAAGCGTTCACAGGAGCCTCCAATCTTGTCGAACACTGCCTCGAAGTGACTGATAAGCGTGTTCTGCGCCGTCGAAGCGGACTTGGCGGCGTTGTAGAACATCAAGAGCTCACCAAAGATGCTGCACACTTCTCGGTCGTACATCGACAGCACGACCTCATTGCCAGCACTGGCAACGGTGTCTGCAACGGGATCCACAAGCCTCTCCAGCGTCTTCATCACCAGGGTGACGATCTTGGTGCGATTCTGCGGCGTCACATGAATTTCTTGCGCGAACATTTGGAATACCAGGCGAACGATACCCAACTTCATCGTCTTGGTTTCACTGCCTTCGTCGGCGAACGAAGAATCGGAAAAGCCCGCTACTTCGTCGACAAGCAAGTCCCAAAGTACGTCGACCTGACCCGGGGGCAGCGCCACAAACGCCTTGCGCAGCCGTGCCTCACACGTCGGTTGAGACAACAACGTGTACAGCCCACGCGCCTCACTCGCTTTTCCGGAACGAACAGCAAACGCGGCACAAAGGAGCTTCTCGAGCAGACGCATCGAGTCGTACGCCTGGATGAGATCCACAATCGTCCGACTCTCGGCACCAATATGAGCCACTGCGGATCCACTTGCCCGCGACTGAGTCTGAGCGCCAAGCATTTCCAAAATGGCTGTGCAGCAGCAGTCAACCAGGTTGGGCGAGCATTCGACAGCGCTAGAAACGATCCGGCATCGCATATCAGCAATGTGTCCAGCCTTAATTGCGCTTTCAGCTTCCAGCACGCCGTTGATGTCGCTTGGAAGACGCGCGAAGAACGACGACAGCACCTTCTCCATGGTCGTAAACTGCTCACGATCTTCAGTGTCCTCCGTCACGCGGTACACATCATACTCGCAGAGCGACTTGAACAAGGAATCGTACAGAACAACCAGGATGGAGGCAGCATCTCCGTGACTGGAGCCCTGCTTAGTCCCATCGGACCGCTGCTGGAATGCCAGAAACGCGACGGCGCACAGCTCCGCCCAGAACTTGAACGGGGAGTACGTCGTCGAAGTCGCCGCGATGACGATAGCTGCGCGCTTACGACTCGTCTTCGGATCCGACTTGGCGTCGACGATCTTGGTAGTTGCAGCCTCCCGGATACGCGTACTAAAGCCGCTCATGAGGATGCGCATAAACTCCCCAACACCGGATGCGCGTAGCTCGAGTGGCACGTCACCGTCAACAAGAATGCTGAGCAACTCGTCAAACAGTTGCTTCTGGTATGAGATGAGCGCGGACTGCTTGGCTGATGAACGGTCATTGTTGCGTCGCTTCTTCGCTTTGGCATCAGCGTGCTTGCTTTCCTCCGTGTCATCTGCGTGCTTCTCTGAGTCGCTAGCTTCTCGTGCCCAGACCGAGCGCTGATGCACAAGCGCGCCCTCAAACTCACGAATGTGCTCTGTGTCAAACAGCGCGTCCTCGATGGTCTGGTCTAATCGCTTCAAGATCGAAGCGGCGCCCTGCACGTGCTCGTTGGTTGTCCACTTGTCGATCGCGTGATGGAAGCGAACGATCGCGCGCAGCGACGTCTTGGCCACGGCGAGAAACACCTTGCGTTTGTTCATCTGCGTCTTTTGCAGCTCCTGGTACACACACACGATTGCGCTCACCAGCGCTACGTGCTCCTCCACTTGTTCCTTGAGCTGCGTGGTGTCATTTTCAGCGCTAGTGCTGACCGCTTCTGTCAACAAGTTGACTTGCTTGAATGACACCGACAGCGCGCGGTCCATGAAGTCAGCAAACACGTTGGTCGGCGGGCGGTAGAGCTGGAAACTTGGCGTCACGGATGCGTTTGACGCGTCATACGGCAGTCCAAAGAGGTGGACGAAAATGTACTTGACATCCTGAAGCGTGCGCAGTCCGTCGCTGCTGCTGCCGCTCGTCTCCAGCGCCTCCGCGAGCGCCGAAAGCAGCAAGTTGCACGAGTTGATCGAAAGCGATACGGGCGAGTCATTGCGTCCGCGCTGCTTGGACGCGAACACCGCCAGCGACAGCTGCAGCAGCCGCAGCCCGTGCTTGGTCTGCCCCGGCCGCGACTCGTCGTCCCGCTTGGCCTTGGTGACCAGGAATACCGCGAACTGCATAATCTCCGCCGCCATGCGCTGCCAGGAGACGTTGAACGCCGCCTCCGCGCGCGAAAGCAGGCTGCGCGCGCCGTACTCGCCGCTCTCATCGGGTGAAAGCAGCGCCAACCCCGTCTCAATCAGCGCCGCGTCGCTGTCGTAGCCCCTGCGCGTCTGCTGCCAGCGCACGAGCGACAGTACCGCGTCGAAAGGGAGGTCGTCTTCCACCTGCTGCCCACGGGTGTCGCGCTCCTCCTCCGTCGCCGCCGCCATGGTCGATACAGTAGCGCCGTCGTAAGAGCGTCGAGGCCGTCCTTTCCCCAATGGTGGCGCTTGACGTCTGCCACCAACAAAGCGGCAACTCGCCGAATATCCGAAAATAGTGAGTATTTTTCCTATTCAAACATTATTTTAGGGAGTATGAATGTTATAGAAAGTGTGGTTCACATAAATTTGAATAGCGTAGCCATCCTGGATATTAAGTACAATGTCGTTTGACCGCTATTTTTAGTGGGGAAGCCAAACGAGGTGGTCGCTGGCGCGCCTCGGCGTTGCCGGCTGAGGCTTTGGACACTTACATTGAGGCTGCCATCCCACGTCGTACACGCTTAGCTGTCGTCTTGAGCGGCGCGTCTTTCGTCGATTGGCCGATCGTCGCTCGCGATTGAGCCGCGGCTGCCACTACGGCGTCTCTAGCTGGCGGTTCCACGTGCCCGTGCGGCCAAACGTGGTCGGATCCAAAGGTGCAGCACTTTTGCCGCCTCATCGAGAGCACGGACCACCAAGAGGAGCCCGGTCTAGCTTCTTTTTCGTCGGGTAAGCTAGCGCTGACCACACCAGCGTCGGCGCCGTCTAGCAGACGAGCGCCGCAACCCACGCCCGAGTCCATCGCCGTTAACTCATTGAGGGGCCGTACGGCGTTCTTAGCAAGAGTGATGGCGTCAAAGGCTAATGGTGACCCCGCTGAGGACGCTATCACCAGCAGCTCGAGCACTGGAGCGAGGAGAAGCGGCACGTCCGAGAGCATCCAGGTGTTTATTCGCATCCGGCCGCTTGTCGAGAGAGAGAAAGCGCTCCAAGAGCAGGCGAGCCCGGCGTTCACGCCGTGCATCTGCGCTATTGACGACCGGGTAATGTGCCATCTCACTAGGACCTGTGCGTCGTTCCGATTGCCTTACTGACCTCTCAACCGTGCGGTAAACACACACAGACGATCGAGGTCAAGACAGCCGATTCGACCGTCAAGTGCTCGTACGACGCCGTGTTCGACTCGTCCTTCTCGCAGGAGCAAGTGTACGAGCGCGTTCGTGAGTGCACGCAGTCGTTCCTCCAGGGTTTCAACTCGACGCTGTTCGCGTACGGCCAGACGGGAAGCGGCAAGTCGTTCACCATGTTCGGCGCCGAGAGCGACTTGTCCCGGTACCGGCCTGGGCTGCAGCGAAGCCCCGCCGGCATCATCCCTCGCGCCATTAAGGAGATCTTTGCGGCAACCGTGCAGCTGGAGGCAGACACCCAACCGGCGGTCTACTGCTCGTTCGTGCAGATCTACAACGAGCAGATCTTCGACCTGCTACGTGACTCCAGTATGGATCGGCC
Organism: Phytopythium ostracodes; assembly: GCA_023337975.1. Taxonomy (NCBI): domain Eukaryota; phylum Oomycota; class Peronosporomycetes; order Pythiales; family Pythiaceae; genus Phytopythium; species Phytopythium ostracodes. The sequence continues at coordinate 9,432 of JAADXW010000737.1, forward strand.
TCTGGACATTCACGAGGATCGGCAGAATGGGATCTTCGTCGAGGGACTGTCAGAGTACGCGGTGCGCGGGGTGAACGACTGCTTGCAGCTGCTGCAGGCCGGCGAGCAGCACCGCGCCGTGCGTTCAACGCACATGAACCAGGTCAGCAGTCGAAGTCACAGCGTGTTCCAGTTGCTGTTGGAGCAGAGACGGAAGAGCGATGGCGCCGTGCTCAAGTCCAAATTCAACCTCGTCGACCTGGCCGGCTCGGAAAAATGGCACTTGGGCGCTGAAATGATGGTGAGTTGGAAGCATCGACTGTCGCCAATGTGAGGGGCTGTGTTCATCACTGATGCCTCGCCTGTCGACATTTCTACTATAGGACCACCACATTTCTGAAATGAACAGCATCAACTTGAGTCTGCACACCCTGGGGCGGTGCATAGCGACACTGTCGTCACGTTCAGGGTCGGGTGGGCACACACACGTCCCGTACCGCGACTCGAAGCTGACACGGCTTCTGCAGGACAGCCTTGGCGGTAACACCAAGACCAAGATCATCGCGACGCTGTCGCCCGCACCCGATTGTGTTGACGAGTCGGTCTCAACGCTCAAGTTCGTCGACCGCGCCAAGAAGGTCATGGTCGTCGTACGTGTGAACGAGCAGCGCACGGTCGACCCAGCGTACGTTGAGAAGCTGGAGCGCGAGCTCGAGCAACTCCGCGAGGTCGTGCGCGTGTTACGGGGAACGCCCAGCAAATATCCCGCCAGCGACGAAGACGAGGGTAACAACAACTCCGACAGCAGCCTAGGAACGGAACGCGACGAAGACGGTGACAAAGCAGACGCCAACAGCCGCGTAAAGACTCGGCTGATACGCGTGGCGCAAGAGAACGTCGAGCTCAAGAGGCAGAACGAGAGCTACCAGAAGGAGATGGAGCTTCTGAGACAGCAGCAGCAGCGGCAGCAGCCCAATCCTGGCAGCGTGGCCGACCCGCACGTGGCGCAAGCCAAGACGGTACGCGTAACATTTCAGTCTGGACCGTGTTGGCTGAGTTGATTGGCACTGATTCCTTCACCGCCTCGCTGCCAATCAGCAACTTGAAAACACGTTACGGCAGCTCAAGGAGGCCTCAGATCGCTTCTTCCGCTTTGAGATCGAGGAAGAGGAGCTCAAAGCGATCCACTCGCGATTGTTCCGCGGCACCAACGTCACTAGCAGTAGCGGCGGCACCAGCTCTCCGTACCCTCGACCACGTACGTGATTGTTCAAGCCGACTGCATTGGTATCGCCATGTTACAGCTCACTCACTTGTCATCATTCCCACCTTCGCTTCACGAGCAGCACCACTGGCGCTCAAGTCAGCCGGCTCCTTTACGCCCACAGCCAGTGGCAGCACGAGCAAGCCCAACTCGGGTGCCATTGACCTGCTCTACCGAGTCCGAGGCCGATCAACCAGTGCCGCGCCTTCGTCCTCAAGCTCATCAGGGAAACGACCGGCGACAGACGCTGGCAGTGGAGAAGTTTGGAAGAATGACGCGCAGAATGGCAAGCCGCAACTGTCGACGGAGAAGGAGCTGGAGCTGTCTCGCAAGGCGATCGAGAAGCAGCAGAAACTACAGAACTGGCTGGTCGAGAAGGAGCGGCGCGAGCTGCTCAAGCTTCAGCAGGAGCAGCAATTCATCGAGGAGCAGCGACGGCAAGCGGCCGAGAAGGACGCCAGGTTCTTCCGGCACGCGGCTGCGACCAAGCGCAAGCTCATGGTGGCCGAGGCGGCAGCCGACTCCCCAAAGTTGGCCGTATAATGGTCGAAACACATAAACTGCTCTGGCAGAGCGTGTCTTCTATCATATCTGAATGGAAATCAAAGCAATCGACGAGTCTATCGACGAAAGCAAACGTGTAAATATACTCGCGCACTCAGCTCTATGTCTTGAAATCCTGCGGTATGTTCACATGACGCCAAGCTGGATGTTCTTGAACGTCTTGCCCTTGGTGTTGACGACGACGATGGTCTTCTGCGCGCGCCCGACCGAGTCCGTCGCCACCTTGCCCTTGCCCTTGGCGCACTCGAACGCGAGCGCGGCGTGCGCGTTCGTCGCGAACGTGAGGTTGCAGGACCCGCGGTTCTTGGCCGGCAGCCACGCGATCTGCTCCACCGCGGTTGGAACGATCTTGGTGGTCTCGACGAAGTACTTCTCAATGTCGCTGCTCGTGATACCCTTAGGGATGCGGTGCACGCGCAGCCGACAAGACCGCGCGATCGCGGCTTCGCTACCGAACCTGCTGGTGGCAACAACCGGAGCACTCGACGAGATGTCGGGCGTAACGGAATTGTTGGATGGATCACTACCGTCGGTGGACCCGATCGTGTGCAGCTCCACGACTGAGTCTCTGTTGACAGGCGGTGGAGGAGGTGACGACGACGGCGACGGCGACGACGCTTCGCCGCCAAGCTGAAACGCGGATGCGACGAGGCCGGTCTCTCCATTGTACGTTAGCAGGCTCGCCTGCACACGCGAGAGGCGCCCACGTGGCACACGCGGCCCGTGCAGCTCCAGCGCGGACGGGATAATGCTGCCGGCGGGGTTGCGAACGGCATACTTGGCTGCAAGCATGGATGCCTGCGCGTCGATCGTACTGTCGTGTCCGTCGGGCATTTCGAACTTGAGCAGAAACTTGGTCAGGTCTTTGAGACCGGGCGTGCGGCGCGAGGCGCTGCCCTCTTTCCGCTGGTAGATGAGCGCCGTGTCGATGACGCGCCGGTGGTCGATGCGCATGCTGGCGAGGTCGCCGTAGACCGAGTGGCCGACGACGATCGTGTCGCTCGAGATGTATTTGAGCATCTTCTTCTGCGCCTTCTCGACCGAGATCTTGGACTGCGCGATCATCTCGGGCGTGATGCCGTGGATGTCCGTCTTGGGGTCCACGAGACGCATGCCGGGCTCGGGCTGGTGCACGATGAAGTCCGAGATGACGCTGCGCAGCATGTCCTCTCCGTCCACGGCCGACACTCGGACCAGCGCGTTGGACGAGCGCTGGCCCGGGACGCTGGAGTCGTCGATCGCCACGGTTACGCACATTTCGCAGTCGATCGCGATGATCTTGAGGTGCTTCTTCTTCTTGACGGCCTTGGGCTTCACCCATCCCGGCTGCGAGTCGGACGGGAACGAGAAGAGCTGCTCGAACCGCGGGTGCTGCTGCGTGAGCGCCACCAGCCGCTCCCACTCGGCGTCCGACACGGAGAAGCCCAGGTCGCCCGCCAGCCGCTCGAGCATCACCTCTCGCGCAGCCAGCGTCACCTCCTCGACGCGCTGCTTCTTGCTCATGGCCGCCACGGGGGCCGCCGCCTCCGAGACAACGCCCGCCTGCCGCTCCTGCTTCAGCTTGCGCTTTTGTTTCTTGACGCCGCGCTGCACGTGCGCCGGCACCGCCACCTCCGCCGACATGATGCTTGTGATTCCGGAAATGGCGACGGCCACTCGCCATCGACAGACACCCTTGGTCCTGGTCGAAACAGTTAAGCTACCTTCTGATTGGCTGGTAATGTGTTAAAAGGTGTTATAATTGGATGAAATACTCACTCACAGCGTTGTAGGATGGTGTCGATTGGATAAAAAGTACTGGCGCAATGAAATTATTGTCCAATCAAAAATAGACTAGGCGCAAACAGCTCTAAAAGAGCTCTATCGTCGAGCTCTATTCTCTAAACGAACTGCATTGACCATTATCACCCGCTTGGTCTCGATGGCAGACGGGATGCTGCGCAGGTCGGTGCTGGAGGCGACAGCGCGCGCCAAGCAGTCGCAGGCGCTCAAGAAGATCTCAGCGGGGCACGAGCTGCTACGGCCGGGCGAGCTCGGGATCCGCTACATCCTCTTCTCGGCCGACTCGACGAACCGCAAGCCCGTGCCGAGCTCCGAGCAAAAGTCCAAGCCGGCGTTCCGCGACCCGTTCGCGGCCGAGCACCTCGAGCAGGACCTGTTCGTGACACGCGTCCACGACACGCACAACCTCGTGCTCAACAAGTTCTGCGTGGTCGAGGAGCACGTGGTGCTGCCCACGATCGACTTCCGCCCGCAGGAGGAGCCGCTCTCGGCCGCCGACCTGCGCGCCATGTGGACCACCATGGGCGCGCTCGACGCGTTCGCCTTCTTCAACTGCGGCTACGAGAGCGGTGCCAGCCAGCCGCACAAGCACATGCAGCTCAACTCGTACTCGTCCTTCAAGGAGTTCACCGGGCTCGACATGGTGCGTTCGGTGCCTTCGTCAAGGCGAACAAGGTGAAGGTGACGCGGTCGCTAACGGAGACGCTTTGCTTCTTGTATATGTCCCGCCTCGATGCAGCCGCCGCTTCTCCACTTCATCAACGAGAAGCTGCGCAGCTATCCGACCACCAAGACGGTCCACCTTCCGGAGCTGCCGTTCTTCCACTTCCTCCATCGGGTCGACCTCGCGCCCGACGCCGACTCGCAAGTCGCTGCCGGTGCGTCGTCGTCAATTGTTTGGTGTTATCTCGATCGCAACGTCTTGTCCAGACTGATAAACGTACTTGTTCCTAACGTTGCTTAGAGCGCCTCCACGAGATCTACGGCAAGATCATGCACGAGATGAACGGCGTCGCGTACCCGGCGCCCGTCGACGTCGCCAATCGCGGCCACACTTCGCTCCCGATCGCGTACAATCTGCTGCTGACGTCCTCGTTCCTGTTCGTGATCCCGCGCAAGGCGCAGGCGTTCGAGGGCATCGAGGTCAACTCCATCGGGTTCATCGGCTCGTTCTTCGTGCGCAACGACGCTCAGCGCGCGCTGCTGCTCGCGAAGGGCCCGATGGAGCTGCTGCGCCAGGTCACCTTCCCGGCGCACATGTCCAGCCTGTAACCACGTTGGATCGCACAGAACATCAACGGTCTGTGGGATCGTGCCCATTTACTGTAGTTCAGTGGTGATGAGCAGCATGGCGTCGTCGACCGGCTTTGGTCCGCAACCACTGTGAATACACACACATCAGTCTCGCAACGAAGCAGGATCGGTCTCGTACGGGTCTCGTTACTGCAACTTCTTCTGAACCAATGTTTGCAACTTTTACGCAACTTCTGCAACTTCCGAGGACAGTTGCGCAACAGCAAGAGTTAGATTACAAGAACCCCAAGAGAATTACGCGTAAATTCGCACGAAGATATCAGCCTGAAATATTCCAAAGTGAACCGGTCCCTCATTATTTACGGTACTGCAAGGATCATGTATCCCACTCCGAAATCGCTCCTGGACGATGAAGAAAGCGCCGCGACGAGCCGGACCCCGCCGAGTACATCAGCGCGATCCAGCACGCGGAAGGACGCGCCACGAGACAGCACAGCCGCCAATGGTCAGCTCCCTGTGACGATGGCACGGAACAAGAGCGAGGGCCGTGAAGGACTAGTGGCGCCGGCGTACAAGAAGATCACTCAAGCGCTGCTGTGAAGCCGGCTTGAAGAGCTCGAACAGCTCCGGAACTAGCTCTCCCAGCTGGAGACCATGATGACTGCGATGGTGGGGCTCCATCAAGATATCGTCGAAAGCATACGGAGGCGTCGTCTCGAGACGCGTCCAGTCTTGGCGCAGCCACCGAAGGTCAATCGTATAGCGACGAATGTCGTCGCGTGCGACGTACACCTAGGTGACGATCTCAATGTACCGTCTGCAGGTCAAACGACAACACAATCGCAGTTGAGCAGCTACAGCTGAAAGATTACAATCAGCTGATTAGGATAACGTACCCCAAAAATCCCCCCAGGTCGGATGTCAGGTGAACAATGGGAATCACGGTCGCTTCGTCTGGTTCCACCTCTTGGACGTGATTCCTCTCGCGCATCCAGTCGTTTAGTGCACCGTTGACTTTGAAGAGAAGACTCTGCGGGATGATGTACGGATACACAAGCTGTTGCGTCGACGCCGACTTCATTACGACCGTGGGATTCTTCGTCAGAAGGAACAGCTGGTCGAACAGCGCTGGGTATTTCTTCACCGCCTCTCCGACGACCGCCATACCCGGTGTCCGCATCATCCAGAGAAGGACGACGTCAACACGAATAGGACAGTCGGTGTCAGTCACCACAACGCCCAGTCTCGCGCGCTACCGCTGCGATGATCTTGACGCCGCCGGTGAAGGCCTCGGGAGAGTCACCTTCTGACGAGCTGGATGCATAGCTTTCACTGATGAGTCGAATAGTTGCGCAACTTCTGCAGCAAATGCTGCAACTCTTCTTTGCCGCGACCCTGCTCGCGCAGTCTTGACCGTCTTCGTCAGCGAGCGTGGCTGCTGAGACACGTGTTCCTCATGCATAGGGGTAATGTTCAGTTGAACTGACGCACTGTTTCTAGCCTCAGCTGATTGCATAAGCTTCTGTGATAGCTCAGAAACGTTGGCGTCCGGCAGTGATACCTGGGGTGGATTGTCGACGCAGAAGGGTGTCAGCTGGAGAAAGGAGTTTTCTCGGCGTTTGCAGGCGTCGGGCTCGAACGAGTAGTCGAAATACCCATCTTCAGGCAATGAGCCGTGTCCACCGTCTGCATCCTATCGCGCAATGGCGGCGGCTTCGTGATCTGTTCGCTCCGCTGTGGACGCAGGCCCCGTTTCCGCTACTGACGTACCCAGTGCAGCAAGCGCATCTTCTCTCGTGCGCGCGATTTCTTCGCCGTCACTATAGTCACCTGTAATGGGGCGCTGTCCACGACAGTCCCCAAAACACGGCACGCACGCTTGCGCTTGGAGGAAGACTTGATTCCCGACTTGGAGGGAAGGAGGAAGAGGAGACTTGAGCCAAACGCGGAAAATTTGCGACTGAATTAAAATCGAGTTATGGTTCCTGAATCCTACAAACATAAAACCACTACGGACCTATGGGGTTAAATGCAATCAACCTAGACATGCATCCTAAAACCTTTGGGTACATTGAGGTTGAACCCACAATGAATCTGAGTGAACTTGAAGTTGAACTTCAGGTTCTTCTTCGAAGAACCTTCCTGCCACGTGGCACGTTGTGATTGGTTGATATCAACAACATGTATCCACAATGACACGTCGGCCTCG
>JAADXW010000738.1:0-16477 GCA_023337975.1 Phytopythium ostracodes
CCATCCACGCCTCCGGGGAGACCATGGCGTTCCTCGCGGAGTGGCGCGTCGACACGCTCAAATGGCCCGCCAAGTCGCCCGACCTAAACCCCATAGAGAACCTGTGGGGGGTCTTGGTGCGGCGCGTGTACGCGGGCGGCAAGCAATACAGCAATGTCGGCGATCTCCGCCGGGCGATTGAGAATGCGTGGGAGTCCATCGAGACCAGCATGCTTGAGCAACTGGTTCGATCCATGCCGAATCGACGCATTGAAGTGATCGAGCGTAAGGGTGCCAAAACCTCACACTGAAACTCAATGATTGCCCACTGTCTTATGATTTTGCACCACCTTGAATTTTGACGTTCGTATAGAAACTTCTCGAATACGGCTGCTTTCGAGCTGCAAACAATACGACACAATTTCTAATGCTTTACAGCCAATCATATCCAAACGCGGTCTCAATCTGCGCTGTGGTTGGTGAGAAATCACGATTTTTCGCCCCGTCTTATAATTTTGCACCGCACTTTAGTCTCGTTGCATTTTGCTTAACGCAATGGAGTACAGTTAAAACCCGGATCCTTTGGTCAAACTACGCGCGCAGGAACGTAGTGATGAGGTTGTCAGCGACCTCATCAATGTGCTGCAGGAAGACGGCGTGGCCGGCGTCCTCGTACATGACGAAGTCCGTGTGGTCGCTCGCGAGCACGTCCTTGAAGTGCAGCGCGTGCGAGACGTCGATGCACAGGTCCTGGCGCGCGCCGACGATCAGGATCGGGTAGCCGTGGTCGCGGATCTTGCGCAGCTTGTCATCCGACACGAAGTGGAACATGAGCGCGGCCGTCTGCCCGAGCGAACCGGACGCGGGCGGCGCGCCGTTGGTCGCCGCCACCTCCGTGTGGTACTTGGACACGACGTCGTGCATGGTGCCGCTGTCGCCGTTCTTGCTCTCGAGGAACTCCTTGGGGTACAGGAAGGACAGCATGGCGTTCACGATCTTCTTCGAGTCGGAGGACGTGAGCGTCGTGAGGATCGACGGATAGGTCGAGAAGGCCGGCGTGAACTTGCCGCGCGCCGACACGACCAGCGACAGCGACTGGATGCGCTCGGGCGCCGCCAGACACACCTCCTGCGAGATCATGCCGCCCATGCTCGTGCCCACGAGGTGGAAGGTCTTCCAGTCCAGGTGGTCCATGAGCGCGAGCGTGTCCTTGGCCATCATAGACGTCGAGTACTTGCCCCAGGGCGCGTCCGAGTGGCCGACGCCGCGGTTATCGAGCGTCAGCACCTTGAGCTTCTTGTCAGCGTGCTTGGCACTCCAGAGCGTGAGCAGGCCGTCCACGATCGGCGCCCACTCCTCCTTGCGGTAGCTGTAGCCCATGACGAGCACCACGCGCACCTCGTCGCTCGGCTCCGCCGCGTGCTCGCTCTCCTGGATCACATACGCGAGCGAGATGCCCGTCGACACCTTGGCCTTTTTGATGGTCTCGGCCGTGAAGGCGCGTGGCGCCGCGTACTTGGACGCCATGTGCTGTTCCAGGCGAGAGAGCGGCATGGTTGCGATGGGATGCAGTAAGGTCGATGAAGGTGAGGTGTTCACACGGTCGAAGGAATGCAATTGTGGAGAGCGCCGCTCGTCAAGGCACAAGCCCGAGGCCGAGGCTGTCGACGGTGGGCCAGATGCCCATTCTGACCCGATACTTTACGCTAGTGATTGGCAGTTGACGAGTCAGACGTTGCGTGACAAGCATTCTAATATACGGTACCCTATCCAAATACATGTCATTGCTGTTGAGCAACATATTCATTTAAACCTCTAAAACTACATATTTCGGGAGGGAGCAGCTCGCGGTCGACAGGAGGATGGGTCGATCAGCTAATCCAAAGCGACGGGACCTCCCGCGTTCTCAGGTCAACGGTTTCTCAGGCGGAGACCGAGGAAACCTCACGCTCCGCTCCACTCGCACGCTTTCTCCTTTCGCGAGCGTCCTGCACGCCATCACCGGCGACAGACCAGCCAAAGGCGGCGCGGCTTTATGCCCGTGCTCCCTCGCTTTCAGACCTGGAATCGATGCATGTTCACCACTAGGGTCAACATGGTACAACGCTCGCTATTTAATAACCCGCTCTGGCTCGCTGGATCAGCTCGAGCAGCTTGTCGGCGGCCGCGTCAATGTGCTGGAGCAGCAGTCCGTGGCCGGCGTCTTCGAACACGAACAGCTCCGTGTGGTCGCTCGCGAGCAGCTCGCTCAGGCGCAGTGCGTGTGATACGTTGATGCACTGGTCCTGCCGTGCGCCGATGACGAGAATCGGGAACCCGCGGTCGCGCAGCTGATGCAGCTCGTCGTCCGTCATGTGGTGCGTCGTGACCGCCACTGTCTGCCCCAGCGAGCCCAGCACGGGCGGCATTCCGTTCGCCATCGACACGGCCGAATGGTACTTGAACATGATATCGCGCATCCTCTTGTCGCCGTCGATGCGAGTGTCGAGGAACGCGGGCGGGTACAGGAACGTCATGATGCCGTCCACCATGCGGTTGGCGTTGAGTCCTGACATGGCCATCTTGAAGAGCGTCGGCCAGCTCGAAGACTTGGGCAGGACCGAGCCGCGCGCGGTGGCCACCAGTGCGAGCGATCGGATGCGCTCGGGCGCCAGCAGTGCCGCCTCCTGGCAGATCATGCCGCCCATGCTGTTGTCGTTGATTGCCGGCATGTTAGTGACTGAGAACCAGCAGCAACACTCGTCAGCATGTTGCAAATACCTTGCGCCGACGAGGTGGAACGTGGGCCAGTGCACGAAATCTGCCAGCGCCAGCACGTCGCTGGCCATCTGAGCCGTCGAGTAGACGCCCCAGGGCGCGTCCGAGTTGCCCACGCCGCGGTTGTCGAGCGTCAGCACCTCGAGTTGCCTCCTACCTTTGTGCTGCCAGCGCGTCAGCAGCGCGTCGACGGTCGGCGCCCACTCTTCCTGTCGGTTACAGTAGCCAATGACGAGTACAACGCGCTCGCATTCGTCGTCCGAGTGGCCGGTATCATCGCCTACAGCGCTCACACCTGCGTCCGATGGCTCGCTCGTGTGAATCGCAAACGCCAGCGTCACGCCAGTCGCCACCGGCGCCTTCGTGATGCGGCCGGGCCCGTACAAGACGCGTGCGGCGTAGCGTGAGGCCATGTGCTGCTCGAGACGCGAGAGCGGCATGTCGGTGACCGGGAAGAGCGTGGATGAGTGTCCGAACAGGATTCTTCGGTTGTGAGGCAAGTGGAGCGGCTGCAGGGAGAGAACAAAACAACTACGTGTGATAAACATGGTCATTGCGGCCGAATGTGACTCACCCGCAGTCATTCTCAACGAGCTTCCCTGTTAATCAGGCCCCGACAGCAATGCAAGAGGTATAAAAACACAAGCCAATGCATTTCTTTCGAGCTGGTCGACAGACGTCTCGTGACCATCCAGCACGGCGGCTCTAGCCCCGCCGCAGACCTTCCGTCTCCTCGCGAGCTTACAGATACAGCGACGCGGCGAAGACGATGTCGCGCTTGAGCTTCTTGCCGCCCTCATCGAACTTCTTCTCGAGCTCAATGTCGCCGATCGTGTGCGCCGCGAGCGTGAGCTGCCGCAGCAGCTCCTCCAGCCGGCGCAGACAGCGGATGATGGTGCCCTCGAACGCGTCCGTCATCTTGCAGATCTGCGAGAACTTGGCGCCCTGGCACCACGCGATCACCACGTCCACCAGGCTCGTGTTGAACGAGTCGGCGTACTCGTCCACGTCGATCGTGATCTTGGTGTCCTGCATCACCTTGGCCACGCGACGCGCCGTCTCGCGCAGCTGCCGCACGGGCGCCTCGAGGTTTTCAGCGGCAGGCGGCTTGTCGGTCTCCTTCTTCTTCTCCGTGTTGATCAGGCAGCTGAGCAGCGCGACCGTCTCGTTCACCGACAGGTCGTTGAACTGGCCGTTGAAGATCATCTCCGTCACGAGCAGCTCGTCGGTGGTCGACACCTCGCACGCCGTGCGGCCCTTGCGCTGGATCACGCCCTCCGTGTCGACGAACTCAAGTCGCCGGAGCACACGTCGCCGGCGTCGTAGGTCGTCGCGCAGCACGAGCGACTTGGACTCCTTGATTTGGCGCTCGAGTTCGCGCATCTTGGCCTCGCTCTCCATCTTCTCATTGTACAGCGCGAACCGCGTCTCTTTGTCCGCAGCCGAGTGAAACGGCGACTTCTTGAGCTTCTCCTCGGCCTCGGCCGTCTTCTTGATGGCGCGCATAAACTGCTCGTCCTTGATGTCCATGTCTTCGATCGGGTCAAGCAGGGGAACGCCCTGCGGAAAGCGACGCAGCACTTCCTTGACCGACTTGCCGACGGCCTGGCGGCTCTCGAGAGTCCGCAGATCCTTCGGGATGTACACGCGCAGCGACGACAGTTCGTCCAGCAGCTCCAGCGGCACGGGACAGATCTTCATCTCGTACTTCGTAGACGTAAGGCCCATAGAGCCGACCGGCGCGGGAGTCGGCAGCACCGATGCCGTAGAAGCAGACGCAACCGCAGCTTCGTCGTTCACGCAGTTCAGCAGCACGTGCACGATCGTGTCGGGGTTGGCAGACGTCGAGTCGCTCGCGTTCTTGGTCGTGAAGTTCACAATCACACCCCAATCCCACTCCTTGCCCACCTCACCAGGACGAGCGTACAGTTTGACAAGGCGGCCGCCGTTTAGGAACCGCACGACCGAGTCGGGCTTGTTGCGGACCGCGAGGAACTCCTCCTTGAGCCGGACGAGCGACTTGGACAGGTAGTAGTACTCGGCGACCTCTTCCTCGTTCTTGATCACGATCTGGTCCCGTGCCTCACGCATACGCTCCAGCGCCTCCTCGAGCGCGGGCGCGGCCTGCTCGTTCTGGAACTGGTGGAACGACTGCTTGATCATGTACTCCGGGTCGGCGTCCTCGACGCGCAACAAGTTCAGCAGCATGTTGTAGCCCAGGTGGAACGTACTGAAGAGCGGGTCGGCCTGGCCGTACAGGATGCTCTTGCAGACCTGCGGCTCCATTTGCTCCGTTAGCATCTGAATGACGATACCGCGGGCGTCCAGCGAACGACGACCGGCACGGCCCGACATCTGAATGTACTCGCCCGACGTGATCCAGCGGAAGTCCTTGCCGTCGTACTTGCGGGCGTTCGTGAACACGACCGTCTTGGCTGGCATGTTGAGACCCATGGAGAACGTCTCGGTCGCGAACAAACACTTGAGCAGACCCTCGCCGAAGAGGATCTCAATCACCTCCTTCAGAATCGGCAGCAGACCGCCGTGATGGATGCCAATGCCGCGACGCAGCAGCGGGAGGATCGAGTCGACCTGCGGCAGCGCCTTGTCGTCGTCTGAGAGCGAGTCCATGGCGTTCTTGAAGAGCTGGTCGATCGACTGCTTCTCCTCCTCCGTGTTGAAGTCCAGCTTGGACATGAGCAGCGCGTACGCCTCGCACTCGCGCTTGCTGAACGAGAAGATGATGACCGGGTCGTACTGGCGCTCCATGATGAGCTTGACGATGCGGAACACGTCCGTTCCGATCTTCTTCTTGGGGTTCCCGCCGCCCTTGCCTCCCTTGCGGCGCTTGTTGTTGCTGCCGGCCGACGACAGCTCGAGGTCGTTCTCCGCCGTCGAAGCCGACAGCGTGGCGATCGCCTTCTGGAAGTTGTCCTCGCGAAACTTGCCCTTCTCGTCCACGACGAGGTGCAGTCCGTTGCCGCCCGCGGGGAAGATGTAGTGCTGCAGCGGCGTCGGGCGGTAGTCCGTGTACACGACGTGGCAGGGCTGGTGGTGAATGTGGCAGATCCAGCCGGCGAACTCCTTGGAGTTGGGGATGGTCGCCGACAGGAACACGAAGCGCACCTTGTGCGGCAACAGGATGATACTCTCCTCCCAGACGACGCCGCGCTCCTTGTCGCGCATGTAGTGGATCTCGTCATAGATGACCCACGCGACCTCGCGCATGACCTCCGAGCCGCGGTAGAGCATGCTGCGCAGGATCTCGGTGGTCATGATCAGGCACGTCGCCGACGGGTTGATGGTGATGTCGCCCGTCATGAGGCCCACGTCGCCGAACTCCTCCTCCAGGTCGCGGTACTTCTGGTTACTTAGCGCCTTGATGGGCGACGTGTAGATGACACGCTGCTTGTCGCGCAGCGACTTGGCGATCGCGTACTCGGCCACTGCCGTCTTACCGGCCGATGTGTGCGCCGACACGAGCACCGACTCACCCGCCTCGATGTAGTCGACGGCCTGCTGCTGGAACGGGTCGAGCGTGAACGGGTACGTCTTGGCCGGGTTCTGCTTCATGGCGCCCGCGGTCGGCTTGACCTCGTACTCCGGCGGGTACACCGAGAACGAGATGAGGTTCTTCTGCTGCGTGCCCGTGGCCACCACGCCGGGTGTGTCTTGGCTGTTGGCCGCGTCCACGGGCGTCGCGTCAATGTACTTGCCCGCCACCACCTTGAGCTCCGTCGACGCCGGCTTGCCGCTGCTGCTGCTGGCCTCCTTCTTGTCAGACGGCGCGCTCTCCGCCTGCTGCTGCTGCTGCTTCTTGGACGGCGGCGACGGCGCGTGCTCGTCCGCAGCGTCCGCATCCGGCAGTTCCTTCCGCTTGGGAGCGGAAGAAGAAGAGGCCGTTGCCTCGGCGCGCTCCTCGCTCGAGAGCGTCGCGCCCGCGTCGTCGAACGCACCGAACAGGTCGAGCTCCTCGTCCGCCATGGCTGCTGGCTGCTAGTGCTGCTCTCTGCCTCTCGACTGGTCCCACGAAGCGATCGCGAATGCCCGTTCAAGTGCTTCGAGATGACCAAAGCGGCGGTGCTTTTTGCTTTTGGGCGTTGGCGATTGGCTGGCGTGCAGTTGAACGCCCGGTTAAGAAATAAAACCTATAAGCGTACCACACGATAATGTAAGGTTTTATTTATTTTTGTTGCGGTGGTGATCCCTGCGTTGAAAGAATAGGTTTTATCTAAATAAACCATACTAGGTTTATTTATGTGGTTACATGACCGCAACTGGTTACTGGATCAGATCGACGCCGTACAATACCCCTTCATGGCATCCTGCGCCTCTGGGCACAATGGCCCATCCTCTATGGAGCTTCAGATCCGGGCGCGAGCATCGCGTACAGCACGGCGAGCACGGCGAGTACAATGGCGAGCCACACGAGCGGCCCCAGAGCTCCATTGGACCCTTCCGAGTGCTTGCTCGCCTTCTTCTTGGTGGCCGCGATGGCGGCTGCAAGATAAATGAACGCCACGACATGAGCATCAATTGACACAGCTGCTTCCTTGAACATCAACAACCAACTCTTACCGTTGCGCGCAGCGGCAGCCTTCTCCTGGAATTCCTGGGCGGCCTCGGCCTTGTTGAGCCGCTTCTCCTTCGCGGGCTTGTTCGAGGATGCCGGCCGCTCGTTGGCCGCGAAGACCGCGGGCTCCTCCACGTCGACTCCGCCCTCGAAGGTCTGCTGCGCCGTCTGGTTGTTCTTGTTCACCTCCATAACGATCTCGGGGAACGTGCGCGACAGAGCCTGCGCGGCGGCGGTGGGCCAAGACGCGCTCGTGTCGCAGTGCATGGCCTCCGAGTGCAGCGCTGTATTGCCTGCCACGTTCTTGATCGGCTTGGCTCCCTGCAATAGCATACACCACCGTCAGCTCCCATCCTCTCGTTGCTGTAAGTATCACAGTGCCAGTACCACCTTCTCCACCAAGTAGTTGATGAGCTCGACCAGTTCGCTGCCGTTGTTGATGCACGCCCAATGCCTGGTGACAAACGCATCATCAAACCACAACCATTAGTCCTCCATGCATCATGATAGTCAAGTGATATCAAACGCGTCCGCAGGTCTGACGCACAGTGCGGTGTTCCCTTTGGCGTCGATCGCGTTCACGTTGGCGTGTCCCCGTTCAACCTGTTGAAAAAAAATCGCCGTCAGTGGGCCGTGCTAAAATACACTTTGCTCTCATAGGCCAGCCAAAGCATCTACTTCGATCAGTACCAAGAGCTGCACGATCTCCAGGTTTCCCTTTCCCGCAGCGACATGAAGTGCCGTCATCTTCTTGGCGTCCACCGCGTCCACCTTGGGCTTGGCCTTGAGGATCATCTCCAGCGCCTCCACCTCTTCAAACTCTGCCAACCCATCAGTCGTCACAAAGATGGCGTCAGAATGCCTAAACCCGCCACGCGGTGGAACGAGATGCTGCAACGTACGAACGGCGAGGTGCAGGATCGTTTGGCCCGCCGAGTCCTGGACGTCCAGGTCCGGCTTGCCCTTGAGGATCGCCGCGAAGATCTCCTCAAAGTGCGGCGGCTGCTGCGCCAGGCACAGCATGAGCGGCGTGAACTTGTTCTTCTTCTCCTGCAGGTTGAGCATGTGCCCGCTCGACACGAGCAGCTTGACGATCTCCACGTGATCCTCCGCCACCGCAATGTGCAGCGCTGCCAGCACCGAAACAGCACAAAGCAACGCACGCCCTTGTCATTAGCTTTGTGGACTTACGAGATTCAACAGTACAAGCGCAAGCGCCTAGCAGGAGCCGTCAAGAATACGGCAGCGCACCGGTCTCCCCCTTCTTGTTCTGGCTGTTCCATTGGTCCCGCAGGTCGTTTACCTTGTCCAGGTTGCCGTTCGCTACAGCCACCACGCACACACATTGCAGCGTCAGAACCGCTTCCCCCTCACTCTCACCACTCCCCTTCAGGTCTTCCGCCGTTGCTGTGGCGCTCAGGGGGGCGCATTCGTACCTGCCGCGCGGAGCAACTGCGCCATTTTCGTAGTCGTTTGGCTGCAAATACCTTGCTTTTTGCTGGGATTTTGCAACGCAAAGCGAGCTTTTTCGATTCGCGACCACAGCCCGGTAAATTACGGTGAGATAGTGATAAATCACTACGCTTTAATAAAGAGAAGGATTGAATTAGATTGCATTGTGCAGCTTTCAACGAATCTGCAAGTCACCAAATTATGCACTGAAACTTTTCGAGTTGAGGAAAAGAAGATGTTCTGAAATACCTTCTCTAGCGTTTTACCTAGCTGCGGCTACATTTTAGCCTCCTGTCTGCTGTAAGTTCTTGCAATTCCTATCTTAAATATCCGACGACCACGGTTCAACGCACTGCAGCTTGACGCCGACATCAAACACCCAACGGGTCTCACTCCCTCCAGTCGCCACTAGCACGCGTGCTTAAGCTCCACACCGCGCACGTGAACGGCGTCCTGCTCATCCGACGTCCAGAGCACTGAGGCCGGGAAGCCGGCGGCGATGGCGGACGAGTTGGACGGCGTTAGGTGCGGCGGCGACGTGAAGTGGCGAGGGACAAAGTCGGCGCCCGACGGAGTCGACGACTCCTCCACGGTCAGGTGGGAGGCACGCAGGTTGCCGAGCGGGTTGATCTGCGGCTGCATGTTGAGCTTCATGTTGGAGACGCCGCCAGCCATGCGGGCGTCGCGCTCGACCTCGTGGAACATCTCCTCAGTGCTCGCGAGTATCTGGAGCAGCGCTGGGTAGCTCGAGAAGGACGAGAGGTTCACCTTGCGGCGCATGTACTTGGAGCGCGTGTTGTAGCCCGTCATTTTGTCGTGCTTCTTCAGGATCTGTAAGGTTCGCACAAAAAAGCTTTGTTAGACACACGTAGTAGAGTCCGAAGGCGTGCGTTCGTGGTGGCCACCGACCTTGGAAAAGCCCTGATAGTTCATGACGGCGAAGTTCTCGAGGCGGATGCACTCGCGGTAGAAGTGGACGAATGCGAACATGAGCCGCTGCGCCTCGAACGCGTCGACGCCGTTCTTTCTCTGAAGGACAGAACGTAGAAGGCACGGTCAGCTCAACTGTATTGAACCAGCCACGGACCGATAGCTGGTGGTCTCTCTCACCTTGAGCGACTTGAGGACGGCGCGCAACTGGTGGTAGCGGAAGGCAACGCGCTTCTCCTCCGAGGCGTAGAAGAGCGAGATCTTCTTGAGCTCCGCCTGCAGGTCGCGAAAGAAGGCGACCTCCAGCTCCGACTCGGCTGCAGACAGTCATTCAAATATCAATCCAACACGTCAGCTCGCATTTCGAGAGGATGGTCGTCTGCGGAGGAGAGGGGGCCGCGGACGTACAGATGTCGCGCTGGCTGGCGGCGTGGTGCGCGGCCTGCGTGACGGCCTTGATGCGCTTCTTGAGGTTCTTGTAGTTGAGCCAAAAGGGCGCCCATTCAGGGTTGCTCTGCAGGATCTCGCGCAGCAGGCCCTTGCCGAACTTCATGCTCGCTGTCAAATGGTCGGCGTGAACGCGGAGTGCTGCTGTGTCCTGTCAAGAGTCGAACGCTAGCTCTTCCTTCTCAGCCTCACCGATCAAAAATGATGGGAGGCGGGCGGGAACGAGGCGAGGCTGGGCTTGTCCCGAAGGTCACACGGCGCGTGCAGTACTACGGTGGAGTGGGTCGACGACGAAGAGGATGGACAGGTGCCGGGTGCGACCAGACCGAGGGTGTGATCAGCAGCCGAGCGCGCGAGCGAGGGAACGAGCGCAGCGGCCCAGGCAATGCTACAGTGTAGTACTGTGCTTATGGCAGTGTACGGGCGACGTCTGGGGGAGGAAGAACTTGTGAGAATGATGCGCCCGCCGCGCTTGAGCTCACCCAGCCTGTGACTGTGACGTCCTGGAACCCCAAAAAATGGACAGCTCCTTTCGCCCCAGGCTGCCGGAAGCTCGGAATTGGCGGGCGGAATGAAACAAATAGGGGTTGGACGGATGGTAAATCGTAATATGTACGGAATGAAAACAGGCACTGTGTGCCATTGCGGGCGCATTGGATCGGCAGGATTGCGGCCGTAAATCGCAGCGTGGCGGCAAGTAAAACGGACCGGATGCTGCAACTTGTGGTGGTGGCGCGCGTCGTTTCGAATCAGGAGATTCGGCGTCCTCTCTCGCGATAGTTGCACTTTCGTTCCTCTCCCCTAGCTGATATTCGCATGTTACGATTCACAAATTCAAATTGTTCTAAAACAAGGTTTAATTGCCGACTAACTGTTGAGGTATTTTTATTGATTGGTGCACCGTGTTTTCGTATTTTGAACGACCAGATGGACCGCGCTCAACGGCGAAACGCCCATCCCACGCGCCAAGATTCACCAAGATTCGCCACCGGACTGGAGCCATCGCGTTCGATACAAACAAGCTGCGAGACGTCGTCGCGCTTCAAGCTTGCGAATCTCGCTGCAGTAAAATCAAACGCGATCGGTCTACTACGTACAGTAAGCGCCTCGTACAGTACAATATTGTACCGTTCCAATGTACAAAACTGACCGAAAAGCTCCAACGGGATTTGCGTTCGTGACTTAGGTGTTGGCGCGCTTACCATTGGCTTCTCCGCTTGCCGTCGAGTTCAGCGTCCGCGTCACCACTCTTTGTCAAAGTCTTTGATGCACTGGGGCGCGCTGCGGACGTGCGATTCGGTCGACTTTCGACGCTGTCGATCGCCAAATTGCCGCCGCGTCGAGAGCAGAAGGCGCGCGCGCTTTTGAGTGCAGCGGCGCAGCCGAGAAAGCCGCGTGCAGGCGACCAATGGACGCGCACAAGGCTGCGCGAGGATTCAGAAAGTCAGCCGCGCGCGGCCGCGGTGAATGGTGTATACCATTATTAGCACAAGCACTCCGACGTGCACATAGGCGTCGGACTGGAACGATTGGTTGGGTACCAAAGGCTTCCTGACGCTGAGAGCAAATCGCGGGGGAATGTGCGCGTCTCCAGCATAATGAGCGGCGCGATCTTGGTGGTGGCTGCTAGCCGGACTCCTTGTGCGCTTGCACGCGCACGCGAATCTCACGGTTCGGAGAACTTTCTCACGCGCTCGCATCATCCGCGCGGACCAAGAAGGCAAACGGCCCGCTCGCCTTTCCCCTTCGTTATCTGAGCAGTTCGAAAGCTGGTGGCTGGCGGCAGCAAAGTGGCAGCCCGCACAACAGGCGGCGGAGAAGTCCCAGCCCGCGCGGCGCGCGAGGATTCACTGCTCATACCGTACTGTATTATTGTATCCGAATCATCGTCCAAGGGCGACAACCGCCTGCCCGCCTTGAATCCGAGCTCCGGAGCTCCATCTCCCTGCCGTCTTCGTCGAGGCGAACTATTCACTCTGGACCGCTAGCAATCGATGCCGAGGCTTGACCGTGTTGTGTTGTCCAACGCGCAGACATCACGGACAGCACAGTACAGTACTCAGATCGAATCAATGGCTATCAGCGTTGCTTTTGCATCTGAATCCAATGCTGTTCAATGCCCAATACTATACACCGCAGCCACGAAGGCGATGGGATGATTCCTCGCTTGAACAGGGCCCCCCCCTCTTTCGCCAACAGTGCATTTTGAGCGTGTACTCTTCTATATATGCCATGGAACTCGGCGTACGAGCATGCCTGAAGTATTTCACCGCCACGTCGCACCGTCGAATCTGCAACGCAGAAGCAGTGGGTGGCGCCCGTGAGCTTGGGTCGCGTCGTAGGTCCAAGGCATGACATGCGCCAGACCAGAACGCTCCTGAGCATCAATCGATCCTTCTGTCGGTGACGCACGAAGACTCTTCGTGCGTCACCCAGGCGCGGACACACCTACAGTAATGGTGCCAGGTCTATGACGCAAGCGCGCGCCATTGCCGAATCGCACCGAGTTGCGAGTGGGCATTGCGAATCTCAACCAAACATGGAGTGAGTTGGTGCGTCCCACGCCTTGTGGATTCTTGGGTTTGAGGCGACCACCAACTGTGTACTATACTGCTCACGTTTTAGTCCAAACCACTCGAGTCGACGTTCCGTTCGAGTAATCTCTGCGGAGGTAACGGGAATCAGCAGCGTCCAACTTCCACTCGACAAGACGATTCCGTTTGACATGCGCGAGGTGGCAGGCGGTGCGTCGTCGTGCACATTAAATTTTGACGATCAAGCTGTGATTTGCCGTGTTCCAACGTTGTACAGTACCAACGTGAACACGGCCGCCGCTGCCGCCTCGGTACTGTACAGTACTTCGACTGCGCAAGCGGTCCGCATCAGTTGGTGCCATTCGAGAGCGACCAGGACCGAGAAAAGGAACGTTATCGCCAATTGCTCGCTGCCGTGACCTACATGATTGGTTGCTTCGACGCCCCATGTCTCTGTGACTCAAGGCATGGAAGCTCTCGAGGTTCAATTACACTTCTCGGTGGCGTGGAACATACTCCAGCACAGGCACGACGGCCACACCCATAAACGCGAAGCACAAGTCAAGACTTAGTCGACGTGAGGATGGCCTTACCTGGCCCTGATCTTCCAGGAATCCTACGGTGCCATCTTCGATCTCATCGTCGCTGAGGCGGTGATGTGGAGTAGGTTTGGGCGGATTACTCAACTGCCGAGGACTCAACAGTGCAGGCGCGCTTACTTGTGGACTCCAATGTTGTCACTCACTGGCACGCCCCTTTTCCGGTTTGATGACGAGGTGCCCACCGCACAGCACCGCGTCGATGTTGTTCGGTGATGCCTCGTTCGACGTAGATCTTGATGTCCACAGCGTGTATTAACTATAGTTGAGTGCTGGCTCAAAATGTGTTGTCTCCCGGTACTGCAATGCGTTCACGGAAGGCGGCGACAGCGAAATAGCTCCCGGTTCTGATCGTCGCATGACTTG
Source organism: Phytopythium ostracodes (assembly GCA_023337975.1). Taxonomy (NCBI): domain Eukaryota; phylum Oomycota; class Peronosporomycetes; order Pythiales; family Pythiaceae; genus Phytopythium; species Phytopythium ostracodes. Next base: position 13,638 of record JAADXW010000738.1, read on the forward strand.
TGTGGGCTAAATCAAATCTCTAATAATGCAAAAGAAGGCGAGCAACGCCCGCCAGCACTCAACACGCTGCAGTGAAAGAGACGCAGACGGACATCTCTAGCCGCCGACTAGACGAGAATGGCACACCAGAGGCAGGACCACATGCCGAACGAAGTCGGGGGCGGACGTGATCGACAGCACGCGGTGCATCGCCACAACTGATCAATCTTTCCTGTTGAAGACAAATTTCGACCACAGCTTTATGTGTACGGTACCATATGCTAACCAGCCCTTTGTAGGGACTTATAGTTCCCTCGCGCACGATACATTACTCCAGTGGTGTGTCTCACACAAAGACAACTCGCTCGTGAGTGATGGTCTTGTCGAATGATCTAGAACGTGTTGCAGTAGAGTAGTTTCTAATACTCCAGAGACTAGGAATAAACACAGCTGTGCACCAGATCAATCAATTTTTGTTTTGCACTGCATCGGACATCACTACGTTAGACCATTTTGATTTCAAAGTGTACTCTTGATTTCAAACTGTACAGATCATCACTCTTGAGTAACTTGAATCGACAAGTGCACATGCTGGCGTTGACATTTCCGAAAATCGACAACGGCCAGCGATGTGGCGTCGCGCATCCCTAGAATCAACGTGGATCTCTAGTTGCCATAGTTGTGCAAGAATCTGGGGTAGAGCATCCCCCAGCCTCTAGTCGTATAGCTGATCAGGTCTACCGTGCATCTGCACCAGGCGCTGCCAGAACGTCAACCGAACGCCATGCTGGCAGCATGGACCCAACTGTGGTGTCCCGCGCCGGGCTTCCCCTATTTGTATTGCGTTTTCCGTTTGTCTGTGCGTCGCTCACGTCCATCATCCGTCGTCCATCATCCGTCGACGTCGGCCACGCTCGCCGTCCGTCTCGTGCATCGACGTCTCGTCGCGCGTTCCATCGTCCCATGCTCATTCGCCGTCATCGCTTCATGTTCACCGTCATCGCTCAGACTCGCGATCCCATCGGTACACTCAATCGTTAACTCGTTAGCACATGAGACCGGTCAGCGCCCAAACATACAAACCACACCGAGTCTGATCACGCGAGATGGACGTGAACACCCCCAGTGGATGCCGCCGCTGGCACGGTCACTCCGAGCTCTACGCGCTCACGACGAGCTTCCGGCACGCTGTGACTCCGAGCTCTACACACTCACGACAAGCCACTGTCCTGACGAGCTGCTCCGGGACGCACCACGACAAGTCCTCGCCCCGCACGATCTCGCACGTCATGATCCGCACGTCCACCGCGCCAAACCTCTCACACGCCATGCACCTCGTCCATGATCCGCTCGTTGTGCTTTATCACGCTGATCGTCGACTTCTAGCACCTCGTCACACCGATCTTTAACCCCTCATCGTCGCGTCAAGCGCTCGCGCGCTACCGCACCACTGATCACCAACCGCTTGTGCGCCACCGCGTCGGCTTCTCGTGCGCTTCTGCGTCAATCTCTGGCCACTCGTGCGCGCTTACACACTTGTCGTACACGATTCTGGTCGTCAGTACACGCACTCGCCCTTGGACACGCTCACTGCTCTTCGTAACGGTGTCGATCCATGCCGCGCGTTCACTCGCTCATCTCGTTTACGTGTCGTCCGCAAAGACTCACACACCAATTAACTGTCTGCTCCACTGTGCCGAGCGGATAACAAACCGTGAAGTGTCGCTGAATGCTGGGCTTCGTCACTGCCCGCGCTCTTCGCCCGATTCAACGGCAGCCCACCCACGCTCGTTCTCCGTCCAACGACACTCGTACTCGTCGATTCCGTTCCGAGCTCGTTCTTCCTCATTCGCAATCGTTGCGCGAGTGCGCCATCACCCACTACTCGCGCTCGGTTTCGTTGGAACTCTATCATCGAACGGTCACTCGAGCTTCCTCACCTTCATTTCGTTGATCATCACTCTCACGTTCGCCGTCATCACTGTCCACGTACTCGATGTGCACCCATTCACGTCCAACTTGAAACCCGCGAAGGCTTGTCACCATGCTCTATGCGTCGTCGTGACATACAGGCCTCAACACGCTGTTCCAAATCCTATCAGTTGGTCGCTTGCCAAACCCATCTTGGTTCGTTCATTCGGTATTAATTGAGTTGCATCGTGATGCCCTGGTTTCGATACCTCGGCATGTGAATTGATTTGGTTTGGAGCAAGATGTTGGGGAGCGCCTGCCTGTACTGTACCGGCTGTGCACTGGCATGTCCGCCCGGACACTGTGCAAGAGAACGTCAGCTGATTGCATGTTGTGGGTTTGGACTGTAGCGAACTTTCTAGATGTCACTTGCTCCAGAAGCACTTACCAGTAGGAACCACGGGCTGTAGGAGGGAGTCGACGGCCTGACATTAACATCCGTCCATCATTTCATTTTCCAGTTTCCACTTGACCGACCAAATCGTGTCACAAGAAGGACTCCTCTCTACCACAGCTCGAATCGCCTGCACACTTTACGTCCAGAATGTGGTGTTTTTTGTTTTTGTTTTATCTCGAGACAAGCAGCATATTGGCGGTGACATTGAACTACAGCCCGCAACGTTTGAATCCACCAACGCCGAGACATGAAGGCATTTCGATCGAAATGGCCGACGCCCGGGTCTGCTATCCGTCTCTGCATATCTCTGAGGTAAGTTCCTTACCATAAGGAGCGGTGCGATCTTGGTGGCAAACGGACGCTCAGCGCGACTGGAGGCACACGCAAATTTCCTCGGCTCATCGTCTTTTCCCACGTCCGCACACCATGCGCACCAAAACGCTAGCGATCTTCTCGTCGTACCTGAGCGTACAAAACAGAAGTGGGGGCGGAC
>JAADXW010000739.1:0-16469 GCA_023337975.1 Phytopythium ostracodes
GAACTTCTTCTCGTCAGAGAAGATCACAGTGGCCCAGTCTGTGCGATCGCGAGTGTGGTCCCTGACCCACTTCATCCGCGCGGCTCGGTGCGCCTTGGTGAGGCATGGCGTCTTCTTTCGCTTGCAGTATTGGAGGTGGGGCGTCGCCTGAAGGGTACGCTGTACCCTTCGCTTCGAAACAGACAGATTGAGCGCGTCCTTGATGCGGGCGGCCGCCATGCCGCGCTGCTTGGCGGCGCTTCGCACTTGGCGGACGGCCCTCTCGGTCAGTTTTTTTGGTCTTCCAGGCCGCTTGCGGGTCCCATACGCGTCGGGGCCCTGCAGGAACTTGTGAACAGCGCTTGCTGAGCGTTGAATATCCTTTCCGATCTCACGAAGCGACTTGCCTTCGCTTCGCTTGGCGAGAATGAAGCCTTGCTCCAACGGAGAGAGTCGAGTTCCCTTTGGCATGGATTAATTGCTCCCCTGAAAAAAAAAAGTAGTGGCAAAGCTCGTCGAAACTTGACGAACAACAAGAAAGCGTCGAAAATTCAAGAACTGATCTTCAAATCTAAATAACACCGATGTTCGTATACTTTTGTCACCCCGTGAATCCCCAATTTTCAGTTTTGGTCGTGACTTTTGATTGACTGGTCGGATTGACACAAAATTGGTATGAATCGAAGCGTCTTGATTCGTAAATTACTTCCAGCTAAACTGAGCTTTTGTAGCGTAATTTCTCAGAAAGTTACACTCAAAAATGCTTTGTTCGTATAATTATGGTGCGCACTTTATTTCGCGAGGCGAGTACCGCAATCCTTTTCTTAAGGCGGACGTTTCCTTAAAGCGGACAGTTCAATTTCAGCCAATACGAACAATCGGTTGGGCCCAAAACACCGCGATTTCTAAAGACAGACAGCCGGACGGTACGGTACCATATTACTGAACTGTACACTTGAACCGGTACCGATACAATTGCTGAAGCACGCGTGGACGTGTTGATACCGGGTGGCCCCACCCCACCACGTCATTTCGCAAGCATAGCGCGCGGCCGCAATGCGGCGCGCGGAAATGGCAGTGCTGTCGCTTCCAGACATCTCTATGACACGTTACCGTATGGCAGAAAGCTTGAAATCTGTCGTTACGTCCAGACAAAGGGCATCCAGGATGCCCTTGACGAGTTTTTCGACAAGCCAGTGGGCACGGAGCGCGAGACCAAGAGGAAGCTCATTTATGAGTGGATGAGGCGGCTTTCGCACATCTTCTCGATGTGCGAGACGGTGCGTGGGCGATCGACGCATCGGGTCCGGGCGCAGGGCTCCGCAGCGATTCTCGTCCCTGACGCAGAGCACGAGATCGTGCTGTGGATCAACAACATGAGGGCAGAGGGCATTCCGGTGTCGTCTACGGTACTGGGTATGAAGGCTGCGGAGGTGGCCAACGACTTCGGTGTGCGTGCCGCGGACTTCCGCGCCTCCTGGTCGTGGCAGAAGCTCTTTCTGCGGCGGCACCGCCTCTCGTTTCGGCGCAAGACTTGCTGCGACCAGATCCAGCCCGTCTTGACCGCAGAGGTCGTCCAATCCACGAACCGCCTCATCAATAAACTCATGGTCGAGAACGGCGTGGACGTCATGTACAACGCTGACCAGACGGCGGTGTTTTTCGAGTACATCCCCAAGACCGCTATCGACACCATCAGGGCGAAGACGATGTGGGTCCGCAGCGCCGGCAAGAAGAAGGAATGCGTGCCCCTGATGCTCCTCGGTGACTCGCACGGCTGTCGCTATACGCCTTTCGTCGTCGTCAAGATGTCGCCGTTCCGCGTCCCAAATCAGCAAGATGAAAACGAGCGGCGCCGCCATGGATTTGGTGTGTGGACATGGAAGGACATGCATGCGGCTGAGGAGGCGAACAGCCTGCGCGTTTACACAAATGCTCGAGGATGGTGGACTACCAAGTTGAGCTGCGTGTTCCTGGGGTACCACTTTGGCAGCCGAGCGGACATGAGCGTCCCAATTCTGCTGCTATGGGATGACTTCGCCGGGCATCGGACCGATGCGGTTCATGCGTGTGCATCGGAGCTCAATGTCGTCCTCATCTCTGTCCCACCGGGGTACACGAGTGTTTGTCAGCCCGCAGGCATCTCGTGGAATTCCCACTGAAAGCGCACATCCGGAGACAGTGGTTGAATTTCGTTAGCGGCCAGTTCACGAGTCGCTCTGGGGCAATAGCGTTTTGGCTCAACGCGCCAACTCGCACGGACATCATGGAGTGGATTACGCGCGCGTGGGCCGGGTTGTCCGCTGACACGATTGCCAATGGCTTTCGCTCCATTGTGGAGCAACACGGAGTAAAAAGTGGCGACTACAACGCGCTCGTGGTGAAAATGGAGTAGCTCGGGCTGCTGGACAGAAAAGTCGGAAGTGTCGGCGACGATGATAACGTTTTGCATCGAGAATTAGGCGAGTCATTCTAAGTTGTAATGGAATGCGTTCACTTCGCCGTGTTGGATCTTGTCGTGTTTGTGCCGAGCTGCTTGATGGTCACTGTCTAGTACTGCCTTATCCTACGCGCTCATCATGTGCATGAGATCATGGAGGTGGCCGGACGGACAGACGCGAGACAAACAACGACTGCCAGGTTGTTATTCACTGTGACGGCGGGCTTGGTGGCGATAGGTCGCATGGCATCCGCCACGGCGGCTGCCGACATAAAGGAATAGAACACGGCGACAGCCGGCCGCTTGTGGCGACCGGCCGTGTCCGATGTTGGTGGTGGTCGGTGGGTCGGCGTCAATAAGGCAGCAACCGGTCACGCAAACGCGAACACGGTGACAGCGGGGAGGTCTAACGCGATCACGGCGGCGGCCAACCACGCGGCGCTCAATATTGGCGCGACCGGCCGGCAGCAAGCACGGCGACATGGTGGTTTTGGCTAGCGAGCCTCGATCTTGGCAATAGCTGGCCGCTCCTTGTTCCTCGTAGTCACGGCCGGCCGCTCGGCGCTCGTCATGGTGGTGGTTGGCTAGCAGGACTCGATCTTGGACGTGGCCGGTCGCTCGACGCTCATCATGACGGTGACCCGCCGCTTGGCGCTTGTCATGCGCTCGGCCCGTAGCGAGCACGGCGATATGGTAGTGACCGGTTAGCCGGACTTGATCTTGGCGAAGGCCGGCTGCAAGTACGCGTTCTTGGACCGCCAGCCGCTCGGCGTTGCAATGGCGACCGGCGGCGAGGGCGCGAACACGGCGAAGACCGAGAGGCCCGACGCGATTGTGTGGTAGCCGCCAGGGGGACACGAACACGGCGAAGGTCGGCCGCGAGAACGCGATCTTGTCCGTGCCCGGGCTGCTCAGCGCGAACTTGGCTGTTGCGAGGAGCTTGGAGGTCGCAGAGTGTGGACAATTCTTACCGGTATCGTTCAGTATATTAACTGTCGAAGCTTGCCAATTGTCGTACCGGTATCAAAAGGGGTAGATCAAATGTGAACATGGCGGTTTGGAATGAGTCGAGAAGGGAAAGAGTTGGTCAATCCAAAACTGTCCGCCTTAAGAATAGGATTGCGGTAATCTGAGAGCTGAACTGGAATTGGTCGTACTGTACAGTAAAGTTCTCCCCGCCAAACCTGAAAGCGTGGTACCCATATAAAATGTGGGGGCACCAATTTTGAGCAGACAAAACAAAAATCGAAAATACTGATTTAGACACATAAAATGGGACTTTTTATTATGAAAGAATGAAGTCAAACGTCATCTTGTCAACCATGATGTCCGTGTGCTTCCAGCAGTTCGTGATGGTTTCACTGGTCTCACGATCCCAAGCCATTTTCACCCAGCTTATCGCAGTAAACGTGGTGATCTTCTCTTGGGGTAGCCGCTGCAGAAAGCGCCGCACGCGCGTGTCGATCTTAATCTTCTGGAAGCCGCGCTTCACGCACAGAATAATTCCCTGATCTAGCGGTTGCAGCACGTTAGTCGTGTTGGGCGGTAAAAACTCCGGCAGCACATTCATCAGGATACGCAAAGGACGAACGTGCGAGCTGACGTTGTCGACTAGCAAGAGGATGTGACGCCCCTCGCGCTGCATACGCAGATCAAGGGTGTGGAGCCAATTGAGAAAGGTCATGGAATTCATCCATGCTTTTTTCGTATCGGTGTACTCCACGTCCAGCTCTCCAAGATCGTGGGCCTTGAGGTCGCGAGGCTTGGCGGCCTTCCCGATAAAGAGCAAGAGCAGCTTGTCGCTGCCGTCCTCGTTGGTGGCCACGCACAGCATGAGCCTGGTCTTCTTGGCCTTGTACCCGGCCACTGAGTGCCGACGCGACAGCGCGGATGGGGCCTCCTCCTGGTAAAAGAAAGCGGCCTCAGCCATATTATAGATGTCGCGCGGTGCGTACAGGGCAGTCAAATGGCGCATATTGGTGCACCCAGCGACCACGGCGGCCGGGTCCACCGATGGTGCCTCCCCTTGCTTCCTCCTGCTCTTGATGCCGTACCGCTTCTTGAGGCGGTGCAGCCGCCCCTTCGAGAAGCCTGGGGACTTGTCGGCGGGCAGCTTGTGCGTGTCGGCCATGTGCCGGGCGAGGATGATGATGGCGGCGTCGTTCACGGTCTTGATCTCCTTCTCCATCAGGTCGAGCTCAGCCGCGAGCGCGTTTTCGTATGCCGCGATGGCGGGGTTCACGATCTTCTTGAGGCCATGTGCGGCCGTCGAGAGCTTGCTTAAAGCCTTACGCCGAGACAGGATCGAGTGGATCGCGGATAGAACCGGCGGCTTGGGGAGGTCGAAGGCCCGGCTGGCCCAGTCAGCCAGTAGCAGCAGCGTATGCGGCTGCATTGCCTCAACCGCACACAACTTTAGCTTTTTGGCGTTAGTAAGACGGATGTACTGCCTCTTCGGTAGTGCAGGTATTTTTTTCAAGTGACGGCATTTGCAATGGTGCGGGTTCATTTCGCTAGTCACTCCGAAATATTATCTCGCTCCTCGACCGTTCATTTCGTGTTGCCATCTAGCAACTCGCGCATCCGCCTGCGGGCAAATGGAGCTTGCGCATTTTGAACATCCGCCGGAGGTACTAACTTATGTTATTACTTCACCGAAAGTGCCATGTCAGTTCGGATGTGATGTTATATCATGGGAACAGTTTCAGATTTGGCAAGGAGAACTGTACTACAGAAATACCTCCCTCTAGTGACCCAACGATCTTCCAATAACCTCGGATAATTTATAGTGATGAGATGTGCCACATAATAGGGGGTCCGCTGGAATAATAGGGTGTTACCGAGGATACACGTGGTGAGACCTTCAATGCTGCGTGAGCATCACCCATGAGCTCAATTGCACATATAGATCTGAAGCACTACAGCGACTTAAGTAACGAAAGGCGGAGAGACGCCGCCAATGCGCACTCATGGCGATTTCCACCAAAGAACACGCCATGAGCACGACTCAACTCACAATTGTCGCGTCATTTTCTCTTTATCCACCTGGGCGTCATGCCCCAACGACCTACCAAGCAACGCTGCCACCTGACCGTCTGGTGGAAGCTGGCGTTGATCGCCCAAGCTCGCCAGACAGGTTAGACTCAAGTCAAGTTGGCCTGATGGGCCACCGCGACCATGAAGCTGGACGTTCCGCTGTTGCGGCAGGCGGTCGGCCTGACCGTCGCCAGTGAAGCCAAGCTATAAGCAATTCCTGAGCGACACCGCGGTGTCAAGCGTTTGGTGACCAATCCAGCCTTCACCTACCTCGACGAGCGTATCGTCGCACGTGTTGACGTCATGGACGACCAACTCGACACCGTCTCAGATGCGCTAATTCTCATCGCCGCTGACGAGCTCGGCATTCCTGTAGCCGCCCGCCCTACAATCTCGAATGGATGGCTACAAACATTCAAGCTGCGGCGGGGCTACGCACACTGGCGGAAAGACGGCGAGGCAGCCGGCGTCGAGGCCCAGGCTGCGCTAGACGGGCGGGCGAAGATGATCAAGTTGGCCCGCCTGTACGAGAAGAAGGACGTCTACAATATGGATGAGACGTCCTTCTTCTACTGTTCGGACTCCCGCTGGACCGTCACCCCCAAACCGACGGTCGCGGGACGCAAGCAGAGCAAGGTCCGCATGACCTTAACCCTGGCCGCCAACGCTGACGGTAGTGACAAGCTGTTGCCGTTCTTCATCGGCACCGCCATCGTGCCGCAAACACTGAGGGGGTACGACGTGTCCGAGGAGCTGGGTGTTACCTACACAAGCACGCGCAAGGGGTGGATGACCTCCACCCACTTCCTTGAGTGGATCCATGCACTCGACAACGAAATGAAGGTGCAGGACCGGCAGATCCTGCTGCTCGTCGACAACGCCAGTCCCCAAGCCCTCCCCACCACTCCCTGACGAATATCCGCCTCGAGTTCTTGCCCTCCAACATGACAAGTATTCTCCAGCCCATGGACCAGGGAGTGATTGCGTGTGTTAAGCGAGGATTTACTAGGGTAAAAGCTAGACATGCATATTTAGCGTTCAAAAACAACCGTAGGCAAGAGCAGGTGTCCGTTTACGACGCCGTGCAGTGGGCGAATGAGGCCTAGGAGTCCGTCACTGCAGAGACTATTCGCAATTACTGGGATCATGCGGGTATTTTGTGGGGACCCACGCAAGCTCCCAGGCATCTTGAATCCATGTGACGAGGAGACAGGCTGAGACATCTCAAATCAGTGACTGCCGAGTTATTTTCGCCTGTGGCAAGTTGATTTCTCTTGCATTTTCTATTTGTACTACTGAGTGACTAGAGAGAGATTTCTCTATAGTAGATGGAGGGCAACACGTACCCCCCCGACCGATCAACATCGCACCTGGCATGGACTAGAAACCTTCCACTACATTATGAATGTACGCTCCGATTGTAGCAACCAACAAAGCATGCACTCTTGTGTGGAGTCCAGCTGGATGTGTCTAGCGAGTTGCTACTCCGTTTCAAAAAAGTTTGGGCGAAGTGATCGTGCCACTGTTTCGATATTGTTTTGCAGCAATATGATTCGCAAAAAATATCTATCGACACTTACCTTATTGGCTGAAACAAATACTTATTTACCAATCAAACATCATATAACTTTGGGGGTTTCAGAAAAGAGTGTCAAACGATGGACCTTCTACAACCATGCCACAACTATACATAATTGAATATTACAGATTGGGACGTATTGATGTGGCGCCAAAGGTTTTTCGATTTGCATGCAACGTTAAAAAAAAAACTTACAGGACCAAAAGCTGTGACATCCCGGTTGTCGGCCAATCACCAATTTGGCAGTTGTATATCAAAAATGTGGTCCACACTAATGCTGCTCGATCCCCAGCGACAGTTCCGAAGAGTCCAAGAAGCCTGCACAAGCTCCTGGTACGCCGCCGCCAAGACGGAAGTGTCGGCCGTCGACGTGGTGGCGCACAACGGTGCATGACTGGTTGAATAGTTGACAACGAGGTAATAGATAAAACTTAGTGGGATGTATTAACTAAACTTTGCTTTTTCAAAAGCCCGACGAACACTGTGCTCTGTGATTACATCCCAGGCCCTCACGACGCGCTCCGCTATCGGCTTGCGTTTTTCGGACGCAGGAGTGTTCATCACTGCAAGTAAACGTTGGCGTAGTGGAAGCTCGCTGTCGCGCTGCAGCAGTGACAGATCAGACGACAACGCCATTGCTCGTAGCTTTTTCTTAAATGGTCCCATGACCCCGACGTCCAGTGGCTGCAGCACGGACGTCGTGCTCTTTGGCAGTGGGACTAGCTCAGCGCCAAACGAGCCAAAGCCATCCACAGACTCTTGCGAAACACGGCACTTGATGTTGTCCACGTAAAGTGCCGCCGGGTCAGGATACTCGGTAGCCACGAACTCCTCCCACTGCGTACCGATCACCGTTTCCATCCACACCGACGAGCCTATCCATCCCTTCTTCTGCACCGCGTAGATGGCGCCATCGAGGTAGTCCTCGAGCTCTCCCTCAACACTTCCGCCAGGCACGCCCATGAATATAATGAGTGGGGGAGTTTATTACCAGCTGCGGAGACAGCCAACAGAACCGAAGCGCGGTAGGAACGCCGACGCCCTTTCACCTTTGCGCTGCTCTGCTTGCCCTTATCAGCCACGATCGCCCCCGGGTCCTCGTCATAATAGACCGCTGTCTCGTCGGCATTAAAAATGCACGAGCGAGAGTAAGTTCGCAGAACAGCTTGACCCGTCCATTGAGCGAACGCATGCTGCTGGGACATCAGCTCTTCCGAGGACATGTCCGTCCGCGTCGGCTTACGAAAAGAGAAGCCACCTCGATGCACGAGCCGCCGAGCATACCACTCGAGACTTGCTTCCTTGTACTTGCCGCGATATGTAGCCACCCACTTGGGGTACTTTTCGGCGAGAAACTGGACGGCATGACTCGTCTTGAGCGGGAAATCCTCCCTCCGCATCTCCTTCACCCACTGAATCACCTCCTCTTCGTACGGAAAGAGAACAGGGCGCTCTTGCCCGCTGACGCACACTTTGCTCCGCTTCTTGTTCTCGCACGCGTGTCGTAGCCGCGGCTCAGACTTGATCCAGGCGTAGATGCCCGTCCGGCACTTAATGCCATGGTGTTCAGCGACAGCATCAATGTTCTCGCCGTCCTGTATCTCCTGCACCACCTTCAACTTGAACTCGTTCGTGTAGGTGCACCGGCGAGACGAGGGTGAACAGCTGTTGACAGAGGAATCGTCCTCATCTTCTGACTCTTCGAGCTCGGTGGTTTCGTTGGCGACCGTCCATGACAGAAGTCGCCGCACGCAGTCGTCGCTTTCATCGTCGCTTTCCATTTCTTTTGACTGTACAGTACTGTATTGATCTTCGGCCGGTCTTGCGCTTTGTGAGTGTGCGGCAGCCACATATTTTCTCGCAGTTCATCGGCTAAAACAACTCTATTGGGTGTTTCAACCTCGGCTTGATAAAACCTCGAGTGTCATAACTTTTAGTCCGTCACATCAATAAGTCCCAGTGTGTACTGTATTGTGAGCCAGTTTGGTTACAGCCTGCATCCCAGAATTGGATTTTGGGCCTCCAACATATTTATATGGGGGTACTGAGTCCTGATTTATTTATTAAACAATATCAGCACAAGCTTTGACCAATTGAGTTTCAAAATTGGGTTTCTGGATAGAATTTCAAACGTTTTATTGTGTGTGATTGGCTTAACAAGTCGATGCCATGATTCGTCCAACTAAAAGCCGAAATACTGGCGATTTTGAGACTGTTTTTATTTTTGCTATTTTTTGGTGATTTTCTTAAACCGGTATTGCAAAGTTTACCCCTATAAATTGGCTGCCTCCTTCCCCCAACGAGATCCTGCTGGGATTTCTATTGCTAACCGCGGTAATATGCGATCGATAGCGCAGATCTCCTGTCTGCTGGTCCAAACCGCTCCAGAATTGAATGAAAATTGACTCCAAGGCACCATGACAAAGCGTTGTGCCCAAACTTTTTCGAAACGGAGGAAGTAAGCGTGTGCTTTAAAAAAAATTCAGGTTGTGAAGGCGCTAATCTGTGCGCCTCGTCCATTTTAGACGGCAACGGTATCACTCAGTGAGTGACAGTCGATATTCTTAGCCCTGCGTCTACAGCGACTTGTTTCTACGAACCGCCGCGAGGTGCTCGCCTTGCAGGCGTTGCAGCCGTGGGTCCTCCTCGACCATGTTCGAGAGCGAGCCCGTGAGCAGCTTGACGACGTGGTCGATGTGCCACTCGTCGACCTCAAGCCCGCCGACGGCGAGCCGCAGGAAGTACGTGCCGTCCACAACCGAGTGGATCAGGAAAGCCTTGCCGGAGTCGTTGACGCGACGCAGCAGCTCTTCGCTCACTTGGCGGCCGCCGAACGCCACCGAGAAGCACACAAGCGCCATGCGCGTGGGCACAAAGATGGAGAAGCGCCCGTCAGCTAGCAGCTGCTCCTCAGCGCTTTTGGCGTGCGCGATCGAGCGACGAATGTGCTCGCGAAGGCCTGAGGCGCCGAGGCGACGGAACGTGAACCACAGCTTCAGTGAGCGGAAGCGGCGCCCGAGCGGCACCTGCCAGTCCTTGTAGTTGACAGCCGCCCGCGTGAACTCGTTCTTAAGATACTCCGGGTCCAGCGCGAGCGACTCAATGAGTGGCTTGCGGTCCTTAACCCACAATACGCTCGCGTCAAAGCTCACCAGAAGCCACTTGTGCGTGTTGACACAGATAGAGTCGCAGTCCTCGACGCCATCGAGCCAGTGTTGGAACTCTGGGCAGACGCAAGCGGCGCCGCCGAAGGCGCCATCAATATGGACCCACACCGGGAACGGCTTCTGAGCGCGAGCGACACGAACAATATCGCGGATGGGGTCAATCGCCGTGGTGGACGTCGTCCCAACCGTCGGCATGATGAGGAACGGCACGAGACCCTTCGCGCAGTCTTCGGCCATCGCCTTTTCCAGATCGTCCGCCGCCAGCGCGTAATTATCCGTGTCAGCCTTGCCGCGAGTCGTCTTGAGCACGCGCAGGTGCGGAATGTCAAGCACCATGCAACCCTTCTGGGCGACGGCGTGGGTCTGGTCTGAAACGTATGCGACCAGCTTCCCCGCGCGCTCGTGACGCTCAGCACCCTCGAGTCCCTCAAGAGCCGCGTGGCGCGCCGCGATGAGTGCACACAACGCCGAGTCACTCGCGGAACCCTGGATCACGCCGCCGCCTTCCGAGGTCGACAGGAAACACTCCGGCAGCGCAAGAAGCCGCGCGAACCAGTCACACACGACGATCTCCAGCTCCGTCGCCGCAGGAGCAGCGACCCACGAGAAACCCACGACATTGAGCGCCGCGCACAGGAAGTCCGCGAGCGCGCTCGGGTCTCCGCCGCACGTCTTGAAGTACGCGTGGAAGTTGGGCGCCGACCAGTGCGATAGCGCCGGCAAGATCAGTTCCTCGGCGTCGCGGAAGATGGCCGCGTATGACTCCGCATTCTCCGGGCACTCGGTCGGGAGAAGGTCGCGCACGCAGCCGGGCTTCACAGTCGGGCGAATAGCGTACGAGGAGCTGCCGGGCTCTCCGCGGCGCGGGTCGTGGCGTTGGACGTTGGTGCGGTAGCGCACAAGCAGCTCCGTCAGAGCCGCGGCTGGCGCGCGGATCGCAGTCGGGTCCTTCGGGTCAAGCAGAGCCGTCGAATGGAGCGCCCGACGCGCGCGAAGCTTCTCAATGGCCGCGTACGCCGCCGCGCCACCCGCGAGACCCGCGACGAAAGCAGCAGCTGCGATGGTCGTCGACGACGTAGAAGAGGCGGACGAGGAGGTGGCGAGCGCAATCGGAGTGAGCATGTTGCAATGTCGTTACTGAACTTGATACGGTGCTTGTCAGGCGTGACGCGGAGGCGAACGAGCGGTCACGAGGCGGCGTTTCGGCGTTTGACACGCATCAGGTGAGCTCTCTGGTTACGGGTATGCCGGGGTACAGTACCGTGCCTGATTTGAATTGATAGGCGCCTCTTATTGTGCGGATGGGAGGATTCGATTCATTTGTGAGTTGAAACGCTTCTCATCAATTGGATTAGAGGTAGCAACTCATATTTGAATTGATGAGAGAAACGGACGCCACGTTAACCGGTACAGTACAGTACAGTACTTGTACTTGTCAGATTAAGTCGCATTAATAATTGGTCTGTGGTAATCATTTTCGCGAAGTGGATTACGACACATTAATATCAGTACACGACTCAATTAAGAATCATATACTTAATGATTTAGTGTTAATGTAGGTGATATGATGCTGTTGAAGATCGGCTCCCCTCAAGGGTGCCCATGCATTTCGCTTTTTGCCGACTGCTGCGCCAGCCAGGAGCACGACTCTGTCTGCGTCGACCTGATGTGTTGGCCCGTGGAATCAGTGAGTAACGATGAAACTGCACAGTATCCCCGGTAGGTGGTGCCACAATGCATAGCAGAGTTGCAGCTCATGACCAAACAGCGCGAGTTCTGTTGTCGAGTGTAGGCGAGATACACTGAAAATCCCCCGCCATAACTGTTGTGAAAACGAGGAGCAGCAAGGCACAGAAACTAGTCTATTTGAGCAGTAGAGTGGGCTAATAGATCCATGAACCAGAGTCGCAGACGCTAAGCGGGTAAAGGTTGTCATGATCACTGGAGTCCTTTGGCCGCTCGTACTTCCACATACGTCCACTCGTCTTCCTTCTGCTGGTCTGTTCACATCGGGCCTGCATTCCCCTACGGGCCAAAGTCTCCCACGCTTATAACCATATTTGCAGCCTCGCTGCTTCAGCTCGCTCCGCCTTCCTCACCCCCAGGATGTTCAAGTCCGTCGCCACTACCGCGTTCGTACTTGCAACGGTCGCCTCGAAGGCTTCCGCGTACATGGCTGCCACCGTCGAGGACACGTGCACCGTCATCAACTTCTCGCAGCGCGTGAACGACTTCACGACGCTGAACGCGATCGTGGACCTGCTCGGCGATGGCTCGCTGCTCAAGACCTTCCTGGTTGGCTACGACCCCTGGCTCGTGACCGACCAGACCGTCGACGCGATCGACTTTTCGGTGCTTGGCGTCGACTTCACGCTCACGTCGACGCTCGAGTCGCTCAACCTGACGGGCCTCACGCTTCTGCGCCCGTACCACATCAACGTCACGGGCGACCACGAGATCGCTGCCGGCGCCTACTTTGACGGCGAGGTGTCGCTGGATGCTTCCTTCTCTGTCGAAATCGCCCAGGACCACAAGTGGTACCAGCTCTGCTGGACCAACCCTCTGCACCCGATCAATTGCCCGCCAGAGACCTTCGGAGCCAGCGTTCAGCTCGCGATCGACTTGCCTGTCGTCACGGCCGGCCTCGAAGGCTAAATGTCAACTGCAAGGCTGATGTCGCCACGACCGCGTGCTCCAACGTGTCGGTCAACAGCATCCTCACGGCTGCCATCACCGGAAGCTTCGCGACGCTCCTGCCGTCGATCGAGAAGAACCTCATCAACGGAACGATCACGCCGTTTGACGCCGACTTCGGCTCGGTTGCCGACATCGAGTTCACGTTCCGCGACGTGAGTCGGCTCATCAACGAACTCATCAACGCGCTGCTCGACTACTCGCCCAAGAAGCTCAACAAAAAGAAGCACGCGTATGAGTTGTTCATGAAGGTCTTCAACAAAGTCCTCAAGTCGATCCTGAACAACATCGCCACGACCTAGCTCAAGCCGCTGTTCGGCGCCACGTGCCTCGCGCAGTAAGCGGACGTTTGCGGCCAGGAACCGTACGTTTGGGGCAGCCTCGACTCGTTGATTGCCGCTAGAGAGACCGATCTACAAACTGTGAAATGCAATCAGTTGCCACCAATGCGGCGTTTTCATTCGTGTTGCACTCTATCATTCGGAGACTGTTGAGATGAGCCACACGGGACCTACGTTAGAGGCTGGCGAGCCAAACTACAGTAGAGATGGCTTGCCAGCATTTAACTTCCAGCTATTCATACTGGATGCAGAGCAGAATGACGCAGCGAGCGAACGCAAGGCGGCTAAAGTGCATGGCCATCCACTTGCTGCACTAGGTACGAAGGACTGCAGTGTACTGTACCGAAACGAGTCGAGGCAGCAGTGCAATCATCAGCGCCGCCAGACTGATTGCCCACAGGCAATCCCTGGATTTTTCTCGCCCAAAACCGCAAGCATTCCTGTTTACGCTTGTCACCGCGTCAAATGTTTATCAAACCTGTAATGGATTGTGGATTTTTTCTTACTACTCGTACGGTACCCACACTTGAATTTAGTATGGGGCCAGTTTCTGTCACAACGGCCTCGCCGAATCGGCCGTCACTGACGATTGCCAATTAGTGACATCGGGTGCAAATCGCGCCTCGCATTCACTTGGGTTTTGTATGGCGGTGCCTTGCGATAAACATTTTCGGCGCTTTGATCACGCACTATCTATATAAGTAGAGAATTGAACAAAATATGCCAAACGCACTGTTTTAGCTGCCGGTGTGGCAGGCAGAGTGCCACTGTCGTGTCCGTTCTCGGAGACAAGCGATTGACAATCGTCGGCCACGCAGTCTCTCCATTACCAGAATCGCGTCCAACCCCACAAGCGGCGCCACAGCAAAGCCGCTCGCCCCGTGCACTACATCGTTTCCTGAGAGAGAGGGTGCGTCCCGTTCCCCGCATCCGTGTTCGTCCGAGAGGCCGTTGATGAAGCTCGCTGGCGCAATGGGCTCGGCCGCTCCTGGCCAACAGCTCTCGGCGCGCCGGACGACGCTCAAGTTCATCCGGACGCTGCTGTGGAAGAACTGGGTGCTCAAGAAGCGACACATCGTGGCGACCGCCTGCGAGGTCATCGTGCCCGTCGTGTTCATTGTCGTGCTCGGCCTGCTCAAGTCCATCATGACGGACGTCGATGTCCCGCAAGGTTGGAGTGACTCGGACAGCTCGACGGATGACGATTCGATCGGCACGTCCTACAACTTGTTCCAGCCGACGGGGACGACAAACGAGTGGATCAAGGGCGTGTCGCTCCCCAAGTTTGCGCTGCATGAGACGTCCATGACTGGCCTCATCCTCGCGCTCGGCCTGCAGTCCATCAGCGACGCCATCCGACTCTACGAACTCTCGGACGCGGACTATACCACCTGCACAACTGGACTGCTTGTAAACGGACTCGTCGATGTCAACACGTCGTCCGAGCACCGCGTGCCAACCGAGTGTGCCGACAAGGTCGCGCCGTACAAGATCGGCATCGTCCCCGACAACGTCTTCACGCGCAACTACTTCGTGCAGGCGATGGACACGTGGTACCCGCGCATCGACGTGCTAAACTCGTCCGACTCGCTGCAGATCCCGTCGTTCAGCGAAAGCGTCGAGTTCTTCGGCACCAATGACGAGCTGACCGAGTATGTCAAGAGCAACGAGTACGGCAAAGGACTGGCGAACCCGCGCATCTACGGCGCGATCGTGTTCGACTCGTACCCGGAAGCCGATGCGATCGGCACGTTCACGTCGATGGAGTACTCGATCCGTCTGAACTCGACTGCTGGGAGCTCCATCGGCCGTGTTCCGAAGACCGGAGGAGACCCCAACCCGGTGTACCCGTTTCAGAAGTCGATCACTACCGACTACTACTCCGCGTACGCCCTCACGGGGTTCATGACGCTCGAGACGCTCGTCACGCGGTTTGCGTCCTGCATGCCCGAGTGGGATGTGAGTGCGCAGTCGACGAGTGGTGTGTGCCAGCAGACGCTTTCAACGGCGCATACTTCCGCGGATACCGACGAGAGGTTGATGAGCTCGCTCAAGAACGACGCGCTGATCCAGCAGGTGCTCACCAGCATCGCGTCCTCGACGAGCAGCAACGCGTCGGTCGATTCGTTTTCGAGTCTGATCAGTCTATTATCGAGCGAGACGAAGGAGCTGCTGCTGACGCCACTGCGACAGGCGCCGCAACCGTATCTGGGCGCAGTCGTCGCTCCGTTCCCGGTCGAGAGCTACGTTGACTCGCCGTTCTACAGCAGCGTGAAGCAGGTGTTCGCTCTGGTGTTCATCCTGTCGTACCTGTTCAACGTGTCGAAGATCCTTGTCGCCTTCACCCAAGAGAAGGAGTCGCGCATGCGCGAGTTTATGAAGATCCTGGGCATCCAAGAGAAGGCGATTATCATCAGCTGGTACATCACGTACTTCGCGATCTTGTTCATTGGCGCGGTGCTCCAGGCCCTCACGGGTATGATGGGTCTGTTCGCGAGCAGCTCACCCGTCGTGATCTTCCTCTTCTTCTTCCTCTTCGGGCTGAGCGTCTTGGCGTTCGCGTTCCTGATGAGCACGCTCTTCAGCAAGGCTCGCGCCGGGTCGTTCGTTGGCATGGTACTCTTCTTCGTCATGTACTTCGTCTCGCAGGCGTTCTCGACCACATCGGCTGAAGGTGCCAAGAATATCGGCTGTATCCTGTCGCCTGTGGCTCTCACCTTCGGCGTCACTGTCATCTCTGACGCAGAAGCGACCGGCACGGGTGTGAGCTTCAGCAATCTCGGTACGCTCAGCGGCAACTTCCGTCTCAGCACGGCGATGCTGATGTTCGTGGTGGACACGGTGCTGTACACGCTTCTTGGCCTCTACTTCGAAAAGGTGATCCCGAAGGAGTACGGCACGACGCTCAAGTGGTATTTCCCGGTATCGCCGTCGTATTGGCGCAGTCGCCGCGCTGGAGGCATCTCGAACACGCAAGGCCCGCTGCTCCACGATGTGGTGCTCAACGTGAACCCGAACTTCGAGCCCGTGAACGTGGAGCTTCGCAACCAGGAAAACAGTGGAGAAGCCTTGTCGGTGAAGCAACTGCGCAAGGTATTCAAGGTGCCCGGCGGCGAGAAGGTGGCCGTCAACGGTGTCAACTTGACCATGTACAAGAACCAGATCACGTGTCTGCTGGGTCACAACGGTGCCGGTAAGAGTACGCTGATCTCGATCCTGACGGGTATGGCGGC
>JAADXW010000740.1:0-16468 GCA_023337975.1 Phytopythium ostracodes
CCTGTTCTTCAAGGGCAAGAAGGCATACACGGCCGACCGCACGCATGTGCTCAACGACGTGGTTGACTTCTGCGAGTTCCTTCTGCGCGAGCACCACGTGGCCACGGGTCCTGGCGTGGACTACGGTGAAGAATTTGGTCTGCGCATTTCGTACGCCAGTTCCATGGACACGCTCGTCCACAAGAGGAATGGGATCGACCAGACTCTGAACTTGCTGCCGTTTGAGTAGGAGACGGCGGTTGCGGTCGTCACAGCCGATCGTCAACAAGTCCATCGGCTCTTCGCATGCAGTGATACCCTCGTGGGGCGCTCGTTCTATCAACGAATATGTCAAGGAGGGTGTCAAGCAGCATGCGGCAACGATAAGGCGGCGAATACACACTCTGATTCACTCGTTCTATATCTTGTCATGCCGAGACTCGAGGTTGAATGCGTCGATAGGTTCACTGGCCCGCTAGGCGCCATCGACTACGACAACTTGTGATGACAAGCAACCAAGTTGCACACGCTGAAGAGGAAGAGCGGGAGAACCAGGTTGTCGATCTGCGCCGTCGCTGCTTCCAGCAAACTTGTGAGCAGCACTCCGCCTCCGAAGAGCGCCAACTGTCGAGGAAGACACGATAATGCGTCAGGAGACGTACATCAGGCACCCACGCAGAGCAAAGAGAGACGCCGGTGAGCAGCAACTGACCTGTGTCCAATGGCCATTCCAAGCGCGCTCGTGGAAATCGTGAAAGAACGCGGACGCGACACCGATCGACACGAAGATGGCCGCCGTTCCCTCTATCGTCTTCTTCCCGAACAGCTTTCGACGGCCAATAAGCGACCCGACCACCGCGCCCATCGCATCTCCGATTCCAAGCGCGAGAATGCCAGCATTTGATGCGAGCGCTGCTTCCACCGACCTGGAAGTATTTGTGAACGCTAGCCACAGTGGTAGCGCGCAGCCGAGCAGCAAGTACGAGTGCGTCAGAATCACTCGGCCGCCTTCCCGATGATCGATGAACGCGTTCATGAAAACCGCAATTGACTTTCCAAACGGAGGAAGAGCAAGCGCTCGCACGCACTCGACCAAGACGAACACGCTTAGAGCCACACCATAGCTCAGCGCCAGCATGGGCGCGTCGACGAAATACGCGGGGACGAACATGATGACCACAAGTAGGTGGAATAGTTTGCGCGCAATGATGGTTCGGAGTCCCAGGCGCCGAGTCACGATGGCGAAGAGCGGTACAAGCACCACGAGGCAAGCGACCCAGTAGGCGATCAGGCCAACGCGGGCCAGCCCTGCGTCGAGAATGAAGTTGACCAGCCACTCGAACGGGTTCCATGTCTCGAGAAGAAAGCAGCTCCACGGGTACAAAATGCCACCGATGACTACAGCCGCAATCAGCACGAACATCACCGATACTTGAGCTGGTGGCGGCATTGCAACCACAGCGGGGTCAGGCGAGGCATAGGCTTTCAGCAGCGGGATGACGGCGATGCTGACAAGAAGCGAGCCCAGCGTTCCTATCTGCAGAGCGAACACATAGTCTTCACGCCCGACTACAAACAGCATCCACGAGTGCATCGCCGACACAGGTAGATCGACGACGTCAGTTTGGTTGAGCTGCGTGCAGAGACAAATCCAATAGGAAGCATTTAGACTGTCAGCAGCCAGCCCAATAACCAAGGAAGATAGTGTTGACTGTCGACTTACCTTGTCAGCGGTGGCGAGTAGGAGATCAAACAGGCACATGCCAATCCCCTGAGCCACGAGCACGGCCTCGCCGATCGTGAAGGACCGCGGCAGCCACTTCAGCCCGTAGAACAGTAAAACGCCGACCACGAGCCGACAGCAAGACGCGAGGATCCATCGGTTATCGGCTTCAATCTGCGCCGCCCCGAAAAGGAGCGGCAATAGCACTGCGTCGACCAGTGCAACGATACTTGGCGACAGCGACCGGAACAACGCGACCTTGAGCAGCACGCTAACGCCGATCGACACACTCGTCCAGGCGTAAAAGAACGCAAAGCTCGACACATCGCGGTCTTCGTGGCGCTCGGCGAGCAGGCGGCTGAGTAGCACCAGCGGTGGCAAGACACATCCGATCACGACACCGGCATCACGCTCTCGTCTACAGACAGTAAGATACACGGATACAGTAGGCGTTAAACGGTCTCAGCCACCACACCAAGCTTCAAAGTCGTTGAACAACTACCTGGACAGCTCGCGCAGCGCGTTCGGCAGTCGATGGGGCCGTACAAGCGCCCAGACGACGGCGGCAGCGCTCAGCACGTGGAAGACGAACAGCACGCGCGGGCGCATCTCCCGCTGCAGCAGGCGCAGGTCGTGGCCGCTCACGTGCAGCAGCAGCGAGGACTCGTCCAGATGCTCCTGCCTCCGCGCCAGGAACGTGATCCAGCCTCCCACGAGCGCCAGCGCCGCCGCCTCCACGGCGCCCGCCGCGCGGTCCTGGCGGCGTACTTTTCCCATTTCAAATGCAACTCCAACCCCAAAAATGCGATGCGAGTGTCTGTGCTGGTGCTGGATATATTTGTGTGGCGCACATCATTGCTGAACTTTTCTGCTTGATACCGGTGGACTTTACCGGTATGATACCGAGGAGTACCATAGCAGTCGGAATAAACCGTCTGTGCTTTTTGGTTGGCCGGGGGAAAATGCGGCGTCGCTCAGTTTGTTCCCCTTCGTGGTCGAGATCGAGAGAAAGCGAACCGGAAGCAGGCAAGATGGTGATCTCGGGCAGCCGCTGGGGAGATGAGGACGACGGTACGTGGCGCTAGAAATGGAGGAGAGGAGGGTCCTGATGCTGGAGTGGGGCGTCGGCCGAGCGGGAGGCTAACTAACGCGCATTGTGGGGCGGTGCGATGCAGATCTGTTGCCGCCGCGCACGGAGAGCGAGCCGGATGCCAACGGCGTGCGCACGATCGTCGAGTGGAAGTACAACGACAAGGACCAAAAGGTGAAGGTCACCAAGAAGGTCAAGAAGGTGACGGAGGTGACCAAGATCAGCAAGCGCGCGCTCGAGCGCAAGAAGTGGGCCAAGTTTGGCGCCGCGCTCGAGGACGGCGACAACGCCAACGTGACGTACAAGTCGTACGAAGAGGTGCACCTCGAGGACCCGAACGCCGACCAGGTGCTTCCGGGCGAGAAGAAGGAGGAGGAGAACATCTTTGCCGGCGTCAAGAACTCGGTGCGTGTCATTCTGCACACTTGTTTGTCCAGCCTGACACGTTTTGGTGCTGACCTATCGTGTCTTTTTGTTTCTGCTCCATACAGTCGATCGTGGTGTGCCGTCACTGTGGCATGGTGGGTGACCATTGGACGCTCAAGTGTCCGTACAAGGACACGCCCAAGGAGGAGATGGAGGCCGACATGGCCGCTCGTGCCGAGAGCGGCGCGCCTCCTGCCTCGGCTGCTCCTGTCGCCGCCCCCGAGCGCGGCGGATCGGCGCTCGATGGCGCCTTCGGCTCGGGCAAGTACGTTCCTCCGAGCCTGCGTGGCCGTGCTGGCGGCGACTTCGGTGGCGAGTCGCAGCGCGACGATGACCGCGACCAGGCTACCCTCCGTGTGACCAACATCTCGCCGGACACGCGCGAGGACGACCTGAAGGAGCTGTTCCGCGCGTTCGGCCCCGTGGCGCGCGTGTACTTGGCCAAGGACCGCGAGACGTTCCAGTCGCGCGGCTTCGCGTTCGTTAGCTTTGTGTACCGCGAGGACGCGGAGCGCGCGCTCCAGAAGCTGCAGGGCTACGGTTACGACCACTTGATCCTGAAGCTGGAGTGGGCCAAGCCGTCCAACAAGCCCGCCGAGCAGGACGCCGGCAGCATGGGCACCACCTTCCGGTCCGGTTACGGCAAGGCGCTTCCGCAGAACGTGGCCCCGCCCCCGCGCAAGTAGACGCCCTGCTTCGAAGCCGTCCGGCCTCGGTGCCGGCGCTTGCGAGGTGATGTGAGGTGCCTTCGTGCGTGCGTGTGATCCGTAAAGCCCAATAGTATAATGCATTTTGCGAACAAGTACTCGTGCTTTGCCCGGAAGCTCATCGTGTAACGCAGCAGGCACTCAATTGGCGCTGACATCCTATGGCATTGTCATTGTCGTAAAGTAGCAGCCGCTGGATGCTCCTTGGTGGATATACGAACTCGCCATATCCGCCGGATCTTTACAGCGTAGAAGCTCATTTTCGGTTGACGTCGGTTCCGGTTCGGTTTTTCTTCCACCCTTTCAGCCTGGGACGGATCGTCCTACCCTATTACTGCAACCTTTTTGCAGTAGACATGCGCGTTAGTCATAGTGACAACAATATATTCCAACCCACCCAGCACGCATCCGCGCACCCCATCTAGCAACCAAACCAACACTCTGTCAAGGTGTTGTTGTCTCAACTTCAAAGCCAGCGCACAAATAAGAAGAAAAACGACCCGAGAAAGGACGGAAAAGGGATCGAGCGCATTCGATAGTTACCGGCCCTGGAAAGAGGCGGCCAAGGAGACGCAGGGGAATGGAGCGCAATCTAGAGGAGAAGGCGGCGACCCCGTCGGCTGGTGAGGCAGCGCAGGCGGAATTCCCGGCGAGCTTGGCCTGGGTGGAGCGCGGCGCGTCGCTGATCCGGCGCATGAACTCGGAGCGCATCGCGGAGGACCCGCGCGTACGCCGACTGCTGCTGAAGCTTCCGCCACGCCCAGCGTCGCACGTGCGCGCGACGCTGAGCGCGATCCCCGAAGCGGCCGCGGACGACGGCGGACTCGCGACGGAGAGCGCTGAGATGGAGGACAAGATGACGCCGCCGCCGCCAACGTCCGTTTCGGTGTCGTCTCAGGAAAGTTTCGAGGAGGTTGAGGCGGCCAAGGACGACGACCAGGTCAAGCAGGAGAGCGAGAACGTGGCGTCGAACGCGTATCGCGTCCTACTGTGGACGTACCGGCTGCAGGCGTCGCTGCAGAGCACGCTCCAGTACGCGCTGTTTGCGAAAACGTCCGAGGACGGCTACTTCATCCCCATCGCCCCGCGGTAAGGCTCATTTACTCGCTTGCTGTATGCTTCAACTTGTGTTCTTGACTGACTGAGTGGCACTTTTGACTGTTGGGTGAAAACACAGCGTCTTTTGCATTGCGCCAGCCTACGTCAACACGTTCAACCGGCTTTTCGCGGCGCACTCCACGCCGCGAATGTGGAGCAATGCGGTCAAGCTGCTTGAACAGCTAGACAGTTTGCTCGACAAGCGGTAAGTTTTCGAGATCGACGGATACTGCATTTTCAGTGTTGATACTGATGAAGCGTTCATGACACAGGTTTGAAGGCGGCGCGTGCGTGTTCGATTGTGGACTCTTCAACGGCGTCAAGCGGATGCACCACAAATCGCTGGTTTATGACGAATTCTGCGGTACGAGCCTGAAGTTCTAATTTTTGCAAGGTTTGGGATGCTTTGTCAAGGCTCAATACTCATAATATTGTCTTGCTCCGCTCGAAATCCAGACGGACGCATCGCCTCCATCTCATACTGCCGCGGTGCTATCCCTTCAATGCACTCGAGCTTTGTCATCTCTTCCACCGTTGCGGCGTGGTTGGACTTCAAGGAGACGAACGTGGCGGTTCTCCTCGCCCCGAATAACGAGCAAATGAGCGTGTTCGCCACGTGCTGTGCGCTCTATTGCACGGATGCAGCAACGTTTCCTGAGAAGTTCGCCTACGAGATCCTTGATGTGTACGTACCTGGCTGTTTTTGGCTGGTCGCTTGGATGAAGTATCACTTATCGGTGATGCCCCATTTGCGAACTGCAGGTATCAACAACATATTCGTGGGTCGGAAACGTGGCCTGTCAAACTCCAGCGAACATTCAGCGGTACCGACGCCAAGAATGTGGTCTACACCGGCGGTCTACCACGGCCCCAAGCGCGATTCGTTGCTGATTTTTGCAAGCTGCTCGAGATGCGCGACCAGAAGCTGTCGGAGTGCGCGGACTTGCCAGTACTGGAGGAGAAGAAGCACAAGCTGACGGGTATCACGGTCATACCAGCGCCGCAGTCCATTTACATTCGCCAGATCGAGCTGCTCTCAGGTGGTGCGCCGGATACCGCAAGCACAGCCGACGCTGGCACGAACGCAGACGCGTGCAGACCCTACTTCGTGATCCAGAACGAAAAGGGTGTGCTGTTTTCCAGCATGATCAATGGGGTTCGCAACGTCAATCTGTTCAACGGATCGCACGTGTTCCGAGTGTGGAAGCAACTGAAGGACTGCCGCGACCTCATCTTCAAGATGTATCATCTGCCGTTTGGCCGCCAAGGCGAGCTGATTTTCGAGTGTCGGCTGCATGTAAGCATGCTCCTGGATCGAACTCAAGATGGCGCGTGTGAAAGCCTCAAGGACGGCGAGTCGCGAGCAGTCGTGCTGTCCGTGGAGAATGGCGACTTCGACTGCATCGCATCGTGGTATACGCTGCCAAAGCAGTTTGCCGTCAAGGTTGTCTTTGCGCGTGATGCCAGTGCGCTCGGGAGCGAACCGGGGTCGTTGCCAGTACCTATTGTGGGGGGAATTGATAACATTGACCAGTCAAGCCAGGCTGCTGCGTCAAGCACCCAGACTTCAACTGCACCGAGTGAGCCGCGCTTGTTTTACGGCCCGCCTTCCATGTCCGGACAACCGTGCGATCCGAAGCCAATTCGGTACGACGGGCCACCGGTCGTGTCGTTCCTTGTTGATCAGCCGAATATCCGCACAGCGTTTGGAGACTGTCGACTTGACAAGATCGACGTGCTTCGCCGCGTGCAGCGGAATCGGCTGGAAATTTTCCTGCTTTTCTACATCGATATCGGCGATGGCATTACGAAGGTGCTCCCGTACCGCCATTTGTTCCGCTACATCCTTCCGGAACCGATCCGAGAGCGGATGATCCTGATGGGCGCCACAGAAGACGCGTTGAACGAGACATCCCCTTCCGCGTTTTACGAAGGCCCAGGTTTGTAGAACGCATGGTTGGTTGCAACGCTGCTGTCGAACTCGTGCACTTACCGGACTCTGCTGTTGTACTGATCAGGAATGCCCTTCGACGAAGAATATGCTCGGTGGCTGCAGCACCAGTATGACACCGACTTTGGTGAGCTATATTTGCTGTTGTGGTGGTGGCATCCTTCCACAACCACCTTCGCCGCCCTCTTCATTATTGAGATGATGACTAACGCTGTTGCGTGGTGTG
Organism: Phytopythium ostracodes; assembly: GCA_023337975.1. Lineage (NCBI taxonomy): Eukaryota > Oomycota > Peronosporomycetes > Pythiales > Pythiaceae > Phytopythium > Phytopythium ostracodes. Next base: position 7,201 of record JAADXW010000740.1, read on the forward strand.
CATGTACCAGACAATCGGAGCAACACTGTTGACGACGTAAGTGCTCCTGGTGTATTGTATCTAGAAGTGCTCATCCTAATCTCTGACGCGTATCTTCTCGATTGCGTTGTAGTGGGTCACCGGCACCCCGCTCGCAGATGTCCAACCGAGCGATGAATATCGTGCAGGTGAAGTCTCGGAGCTACTAGCAATCCGGAGGTGGTTTGGTGCCGTCACTGTAACTCACGTCACGTATGGAAATTGCTTGGTCTTTCCAGTGAGCCTCGCGGTCGCAGTCAGCCAAGAGCCGACGCCCCCAGCTCCAGTTCGCGGTCGGCCTGTTCGCAAGCAAGTCACATCGCCATAATTCCCTCTGCGCATTCCCACTTGCTAACACTGACTTGTGTGTTCGTGACAGTCGCGGGGCGTCGCCGGCTCTGATCCAACAGCTTCCGACGTACATCTTCAGCACGCCAAAGGAAAACGCGTCAGCCGCCAGCCCCGAGTGAGGACCCTCGTCCTATCCATCACCGTTCAAGTTGTTGAGCCTGGTTGACAAGCGTCTGACGTGTACATGATTGTTGTTCTGGTGTATTCACAGTTGCCTGGTCTGCCGCTGCTGCTTCGAACTCGGCGAAGAGATCAAGTCGCTGCCGTGCTTTCACTCGTACCATTCGGACTGCATCGACTCGTGGCTGTCGCTCAACAAGGTCTGCCCCGTGTGCCAGTTCAGCATCGACCAGACCAATTGAGGTAACGAGGGAGACGCAGTCATCATCACTCGGGAATCGACCGACCGGACTCGTGCAGAAAACGTGAATACATTTTATAGATAACTTATGGGCTCGGGGCTTGCTTCTCTCGCGGTGGCGGGCATCCAGCGAACGTCGACGTGGTAAGTTTGTCACCACGCACCGCCTTTCGCCGCGCCCATGCAGCTGCGCTCGTCGTCGTCACGTTGTCGCTTCTTCCTGTCGCCCGGCGAAGTAAGTTGTTCGTCCATTATCTTGCTCGCACTCTGGCACACACGCATCTGGTGTCTCGGCTGACTCGCGTCCCGCACGCTTAATGGTTGATGAAGAACGCCTGGAGCAGACCGATGAGCAGTCCGAGCACGCCGCCCATCAGTACCAGCTTCCACTCGTCCTCCTCAAAGATCGGGTGCAGCAGGTTCTCGAACTGTTCCGAGCTCAGCAGCTTCATCTTCTCGCGCAGCGTCACTTCCAGGTCCATCGCGACCGTCGCGTAGCTCTCAATCTGCCGCAAGCTGTCCGGGAACAGCTCGACGATCTGGTTCGTGATGTCCTCCTTGATGTTGGCGTAAGTCTCCTCGCCAATGCTCATGTTGATGATCTTTTGCGTCATGGCAGCGCCAGCATTCACGGATTCCTGGACGTTGTCGTACACGAGCTCGAACAGGCGGTCCGAGTACGGGCCCTTCAAGATGGCCTCAATGATGTTGCGCGAGTTGAGCACGTCCGTCGCGACCATGCGGCCGTAGACCTTGGCGACTTCGTCCTGCCGACGCAGGAACAGTCCGTGGAGCGTAAAGCAAAGGAACTTGCGCGGGTTCACGGGCTCAAAGATCATCTTGAGCGCGAGCCAGTTGGTGATGGTGCCGACGACCAGGCCGATGACGGGGAACACGACGAGGCGGTCCGAGTAAAAGAACCAGAGGCCCATCTGCATGAGACCGAAGAGGCCGCCCATGTACGCGCCCGAGTTGCGGATGAACGCGAGCTCCGAGTAGCCGCACGTGACAAACATGTTGACGAGCAACTGCTTGTCGCGGCACATGTTGGTCACGACCATGGTCTCGAGGTCGAACACGTCTTCGATGTTGTTGCGGATCTCGTCCATGAGCGCCTCAATGTGCACAGGGGCCTCCTCCTTGACCTTCTCGACGATCTCCTCCTTGACTTTGGCGGGCAGGATCGCCCACAGCTCCGGGTTGTACTTGAGCGCCATCTCCTCAATGACCGACTGGATCGTGTTAAACAGGATCGGCTCGAGCTCCTTGACAACCTCCGACGGCTCAATGCGGGAGAACACCTCCGAGACCTTGATGAGCTGCGTCGTCATGATACGCACGGCCTGGCGCGCCATCTTCTCGCCCTTGTGCGGGACGATACCCTGCCATCCAAAGCCCGTGTTGGTGCCCGGGATCTGCAGGCAGCCCGTGTAATCGAGCGGGTAGAACGTCATGAACAGCGCCATCCAAATGTGGATGTACGTGAAGCCGATGCTGACCAACGGGATGGAGCCGTACTTGAGCAACTGCTCTGAGCTCACGCCGGCGTCCTCGAGCGGCTTCTTGAGCACTGTGAAGCACAGCACGGCCGCGATCACAAACAGCACCATCAGCACAAGCACGGGGATGGACGGCAGCTCAATCATGGGCGGGAACTTGACGGGGACCGTGCGCTGGCGCGCGCCCGACGTCAGCCGGCGGTGGCGACCGCCGTTCTTGGGGTTGTCGCTCAGCCGCGGCGTCATCTCGAGCGGCATAAAGTCCGTCACGATCGTCACGGGCTCCTCCGAGCTCGCCACCTGTACCATGCCCAGCAGCGTGAAGCGCAGACTCATCGCGAGGTCCGTCGGCTCGAGCGCGGCCCATTTCGCGGCCGAGAAGCGCAGCACCTCGGCACCCGTCACGCCCTGCAGCTGCGGTGCCAGCGACGCGTATCGGCCGTTCTCAAACTTCCGCAGCCACGCGCCGAACTGCTTGGCCGTCCACGCCCCCGGGTTCAGCAGCAGCGCCTCCTTCGCCATCGCTTCCATCGGTCTGGAGCAAGAGAGATCGAAATGTGTGCGCGCCTTCCAACAGTACTGGAGGGGCTGTAGAAGAGAGAGAAGCGGCGAACCGGCGCCGGAAACCGTGAGACGCGCCGTCCAACGGTCCGTCCGCTCTATATAAACGCGCGCGCCACCTCCGCGAGCGTCGCCGTCGTCGCCGTCGCTTTACTCGCCGCGGCCGCCGCTCGTTTCTATTCCGAGCGACCGGTTGCTTGGAAGTCGAAATGGGCCGGAAGGGGGGAAGAAGAGAAGGCTGGAAAAGGGAAAGGAGGCGATGTGACTCCCATCCCGCAACTCACCTGGTAGTTTTTATTTTGAGTATTGCATGGGGTTACGCTTTCACTATTCATCTGGCAACGTCAAGTACAGTAACGGTTGGCTGATTATAGAAAAGCGGGGTTTTGACCAATGGGAGAGCAGAATATCGAAATCGTGATTATGATTACGCCAGGGGATCCTATAAAACCAACTGACAGTGAAACTGGACAGCGAGCGAGGCGTGGCCAGCGACGTGTACAATACCTTTGTGGCTGACTATCAGCCGTTGTGAGAGCAGTGGGCGCATGAAACATGAAGCGCGGCACCATTTCTTCATCCGGCCGTGCATCCAGGAATGCAGGTCGATCGTTTTCGAGTGCCTCTGGTCTGCTCCTTGTGTCAATAGGATATAGTACAGTGTGCACGATTAATATCACCGGATGAACAGTGGGCCGACTGACTTTTCCGCTCTCTCCTCCAACGTAGACTGTCAATGACAGCGGATTTGTCGACGTCTCAACAACCGAAAGGAAAGGGCAGGAACCGGTCAGTTATACTAGTTCAGTACTCCAAAAATTCTTAATAATTCGATGCACACAAATGAAGTCAAAAGCAATGAATGAAATCTCAATATATTGCACGACTGCTCAGTACTGTACCGTGCCAACCGCTAAAAGTGATGATTCGTAATGTGTAAGCTACCCTATGATTTTTGAGAGGTAAATGTTCTTTCCCCACTTCACGTTCTGGAACTGCTTGTTCATATCGCGAACCAGCGAAAAGATCGACCACGACCGGCCGACGCGCGGCTTCATTCCCTGCTACTTTGCCTGCCCCGCGCCGTCCCTGCTGCTCTCCGTCGATTAAAGAACCGACGCCGCTGTCGTAGAGGTGCATATACTTTTGAGGATTCCCTTCTAACGCCCTACAGAACCCGAGAATAAGGCCACACGACCATTCACCATGGGCGTCATCGAGATCAACGGCGACGCCGACTGGAACACGCAGATGGGCAACGCTAGCGGCAAGCTCGTGGTGGTAGACTTCTCCGCTACCTGGTGCGGCCCGTGCCAGTTCATCAAGCCCATCTACGAGCAGCTGAGCCGCACGTACCAGGACGTCGTCTTCTTCGGGGTACATTCTCTCTCTCACCCTGTTGTGTTCTCCCCGCTGGGTTCACGGCGGCTAACGAACGCTCAACTGACGTTGTCTCTTAGGTGGACGAGGCGCGCAACCGCTCGCTTATTGGCGCGCTCGGTACGCTCGTTCGCTGCTTTCTATTGACCGAATGAACCGACCAACTGACTGCTTGTGTACTTATATGGGACGACAACAGGCGTGCGCGGCTTCCCGACGTTCCACTTCTACCTGAACCAGCAAAAGGTGGACGAACTGGTGGGCGCGGACCAGAACAAGCTGCGGCAGAAGATCGAGCAGTGGCGCCAGTCGGCCTTCAACCCGTTCGCGTCGCCCGGCGTGACGCTCGGCGGCGCCGGCAACGCGCCGACGCTGTCGACCGCCGAGGCGCGCGAGGCGCGGCTCAAGCGCTTCAACAACGTTAGCATCGTGCCGAGCGCCCCAGCGCCCGCTGCTGCCGCCCCCGCGGTGCCTGACACGAGCATGGTGTGCGACCCCGTGACGGGCTTGTGCCGCCCTACGGCCGAGCCTGCCGCTGCGACTGGGGAAGAAGAGTCGAAGGAGTCAGACGGCGACGCCGTGCCGCCCGTGAACGAAGAACTGCTCGCGCAGCTGCTAGAGATGGGCTTTAACGAGCTGCGGTCGCGCAAGGCGCTGCTGGCGACCGACGGCCAGGGCCTCGAGCTCGCGATCAACTGGATCAGCGAGCACCAGGACGACCCGGACATTGACGCGCCCATCAAGTTCGTCGACATGGCGCAGCACGCCAAGAAGCCGCTGACGGCGGAGGAGAAGGCCGCCAAGGTCGCGGAGCTCAAGGCCAAGATGGAGGCCAAGCGGATCGAGCGCGAGGAGCGGGAGAAGCTGGAGCAGCGGGAGAAGGAGCTCAAGCGCCGCACCATGGGCCAGGGCACCCTGGAGGCGCGCGAGGAGTTCGAGGCGATCCAGCGGCGGCTGGCGGCGGAGAAGCAGCGCAAGGACAAGGAAGACGCCAAGCGCGAGCGCGAGCGGCTGCGCCGGCAGCTGGAGCTGGACAAGCTCGAGCGCCGTGCGCGCGGTGGGAAGCTCGGCGGCCCGCCCATCGACCTCCCGTCGGTCGAGACGCTCCACCAAGAGACGCCCAAGACGGAGGACAGCAAGACGAGTCCGAAGCTGGCGCCCAAGGACGCAGTGCTGGCCAACATTGAGCTGCTCAAGAAGCAGCGCGTGGGCGACGACGGACTCGTGGCGCTCAAAACGCTCAACGTGTACCTGAAAAACCTGCTGGAGAAGCCGCACGAGGAGAAATTCCGCACGATCAATCTCGACAACGCGGCGTTCCGCAAGCGCGTGGCGCGCGTGCTGGGTGGCGTCGCGCTTCTCAAGAGCGTCGGGTACGAGAAGGACGAGGCGGACGGCTTCCTCAAGCTCTCGGTCGAGCAGCGCGACCCGGAGCTGCTGCAGTTCGCGCGCACCAATGTCGAGCGCGCCATCGCCCAACTGTCGTAGAGTGCGTTGGTTCGTCGGCTGAGAGGAAGATGGTGGCGTTGTTTCATGTGGTAGATGGGGATGGAAGACTTCATGGAGACGACTCTGGCACACGAGTAGCGAATTCCAGCGCTCGCGTTCCATTTTGGTCACACCAAAGAGAGCTAAGCTTATAATCCAACTACGCGACTCGAAGCCCAGCATTACGAAAGGCGGCATTCCGACCGTCAATCATCCACCTAACGCGTCATTACCTTCATGCTTCATGCGTGCAGCAAAAGCGTCACGTCCGTGCCAACAACGTGAGCACCTGGGCGAGCACTTTACAGGGAGAAGAAGCGGCCAAACAGCCCCTTGCGCGGCGGGTCTGCCTCCTGGGAAGACTCGGACGACGCCACGGACGCACCGGCTTGTTCGCTGGGCTTACTGTCGACGTTTTCGTGGTCAATCTTGGCGCCGGAAGTCGCCATGCTCCGCGCGACGGGCGGGGCAATGACGTCCGTCTGGATGCCGCTCACGATGATCGACACGTGCACAGACCCCTCGAGCGAGGCGTCGTAGCATGTGCCGAAGATGATGTTGGCGTCGTCCGCCACGCGGCCGCGGATGATCTCCATGATGCGGTCCACTTCGAACAGCGTCATGTCTTCTCCTCCGCGGATCGTGACCAGCAGGCCGCGCGCCGACTCGGTGGGGAGCTCGCCCAGCAGCGGCGTCACGAGCGCCTGCTCGGCTGCTAGCGGCGCGCGGTCCTCCCCACTGGCGCGTCCCGAGCCCATCAGCGCGCGGCCAGCACCCGCGAGGATCGTCTTGATGTCGGCAAAGTCGAGGTTCACGAGTCCAGGGCGCACGATGAGGTCCGTGACGCCCTTGACGCCGTCCAGCAGCACGTCATCAGCGTACCGGAAGGCCTCGATCATGGTGGTTTGCGGCGTCGCGAGCGCCAGCAGGTTCTGGTTGGGCACGACGATGAGCGTGTCCACCGTCTTGGCCAGCTCCTTGACGCCCTGGTGCGCCACGCGCGTGCGGTTGGGACCTTCCGACCGGAACGGTGTGCTCACGACGCCCACCGTCAGGATGCCGAGCTCGCGCGCGATCTGCGCGACCACGGGCGCCGCGCCCGTGCACGTACCGCCGCCCATGCCGCCCGTGATGAAGAGCATGTTGCTGTCGCGCAGCAGCTCTGCGATCTCGTCGCGCTGGAGCTCGGCCGAGCGGCGCCCGAGCTCCGGCTTGGAGCCCGCGCCCAGCCCGCGCGTAATGTCTTTGCCGAGTGTCACCTTGTGCGGCGCGAGCGACCGGCCGAGCGCCTGGCAGTCCGTGTTGGCCACGATGAACTCGACGCCCTCGAGCTGCGACGCGATCATGTTGTTCACGGCGTTGCTGCCGGCGCCGCCGAGCCCCATGACCGTGATCCACGGCTTGCCGTCCTTGAAGGACACGTGGCTGCTCTTGACGTCGCTCCGGCTGCTCGAGGCGGCATCGTTGATCGGTTTGGTCGGCGAAGAAGGCGCCGCGCGATTGCCGCGAAGGTGCCGCTTGCGCCGGTCGTTGTTGGAGCGAGCGGCCGCGCCGTTCACGGAGAGGTTCGCACGCGCAGAAGCCGCCGCCGCGCCGCCCTCCGTGTGCACCAGCGCGGCGCCGAAGGCCAGCGGCTGCCGCATCATCGTCGCCGCCGTCGTGGAAAGCAGCGGCGACCGCGCCATTAGCCGCCGCCAGCCGCTCATTCCGACGATCCAGAAAGGTGAAAGCGCGAACAGGGAGGGTCCAGAAGGCGAGGGAAGGCCGGTAGAGCCGCGGGCGCACGCGAGGGGGGCGCTGGGAAGCGGCGAAGGCGGCGCGCGTTGCCTCGGCGGTCGAAGCTTCTCGGCCCCTGCTTTTGGCGTCGGAAAGGAGTGAGGCAGGCACTCAAGTCAATCAACGCATTCGCGTACAGTACTAACTGAGCTCTTTGATTTGATCGTCGAAGGGATAAATACTAAAAAAAATGTCTAAGATTATAACGGATATTCCCGAATATAAAACCTGTCCTGAATAGAGCTCTCTTCACATCTGAGCAGAGCTTACAACAAATAGAGGCCCTTCCCGAATAATAGACCTCATCCATCGTTCGAGATCATGATTCGGATTCTCGAATTCTAGAATGCTGGCTTGTTAGACCTTCAGACCGCGAATGCTGCGCAAGCATCTGCTCCACTTTCTAAAATGACAACTCGTCGCAATTCGATCCCGATCTGGCGGAAGCAAGAAGTGATCACCTGGATCCTCGAAGAGGGCAACGGCGTGCCGTCACGCGCAGTCAAGCACTTCCGTGATCTTGGTCTCAATGTCGATGGCGCCACCATACGCAAATGGTGGCGCAATCGAGAGCAAATCATGGCCGCCAAGCCCAACCGGCGTCGCGTTAGTGGCGGTGGTCGGAAGCCTCTATGTGAAAACATGGAGGAGATGCTTTACGACCTCGTCATCGACAAGCGCCTACGAAAGGAGAAGGTCACCCGAGAGTGGATCGCCAATCAAGCCGTCGCTGTGTATGCCTCGCTTCACAACGAGAACGACTCCCCGGCACCGTTTGCAGCCTCTCAGCATTGGGTCTCGAACTTCATGGCTCGCTACGCCCTCTCGCTCCGCCGTCGTACCAATCTCACGACGCTCACGACGGACATGCTCGTCAGCCGAGCGGTGTCGTACATGCGCTACCTACACGACCTCGTGCCCAAGATGGACCGCGATCGCACTCTTCTGATGGACGAGACGGCAGTGTACTTCGAGGACGCGCGCACGCAAACTGTCGACGTTCTTGGTGCACGACATGTTGTGTTGCGCTCGACGGGCTACTCCTCGATGCGCATAACCGTTATTTTGGCGGTTACTGCGAGCGGTCGCAAACTGCCTCCTGTCTTGATCTGGAAGGGCAAGGACACACCGGCTTTTGAGAAGATCCGCGGTGTGTATGTGACCTACCAGAAGCGCGCGTGGGTCGATTCGGGGCTCCTCAAGCGGTGGATCGACCTGCAGTTTCCTCTTGTGGACGGTGGCGACGGCAAGTATCTGGTGTGGGACTCCATGCGTGCTCACATCTCGCGGGAAGTGAAGGCCAAATGCGAAGCGCGGCGCGTCGGAATGTGCGTCATTCCAGGCGGCTTAACGCCCTATCTTCAGGCGGGGGACATTGCTATCTACCGGGCGTTTAAGGACATCCTGTGCGGCGAAATCAATGCGTGGAAGGAGAGCGGGGACGTCCAGTACACCAAGGCAGGCAATCCTAAGCCGCCTGATGTTGAGGTCGCTTGCGATTGGATTCGGCGGTCGTGGGCAGCGATGGAAAGTGAGACTGTGTCCAACTCGATTACGGCGGCTGGCTTCTCTGACAATCCGTACGACTGGTTTATTGCCCGCCACGACGTCTACGGTGAGCCGTTCATCGAGAAGTGGGAGAGCAAGGCCGAAACCGAGGCAGACGCGTTCAACATGACCGAGGTCGACGATGCACTGGACGACATCACGCTGCTCCACGAGGAGGACGACGATTAGAAGACCTCCCCGAATAAAAGACCTGGTTGGTGATTTTAAGGTGTTTTACCAGCATCTAATAAATACAAGACCGGGCAATATTTGGGTATATCCGTTA
>JAADXW010000741.1:0-16468 GCA_023337975.1 Phytopythium ostracodes
ACACTTGATTTTATTATGGAATGAGCATGTAGTTGATCGTTATTTCAGTGCGGTTGGGGTTGAGGTTGTCTGCTAATACTTCATGTTTTTGGACTTTCGATCAGTTCCGCGCTTTCGGATTTGACGGGGCGCACTGTATGTAGTTGTGCGAAGTCTGCTCCGATTTTCGTGACGAGGTGTCGCCCCATACTGATTGCTTACGTTGCACTGTGTGATGATCGCCGTCGTGCACCGTAGTGTTGCCACGACGGTCGATCTACTGTAAGTGTAGCGATACAAGTAGGACCATCGACGCTCGTGCGTGTCCAAGGCAGATTCGAATGGCGGCACCGTTGTTAGGTCGCTGGTGGATGTCCTGAATATTTTTTCGGTCGGAATGACACAGCACGTGCCGTCGAACCAAGGCGGCAGTTATACTGCTTTAGGTTTGTCCCTAACCGGACGAGTTTGTGCCATGCCATGCCACGGAGGGTTGGGTGAATGGCACTTTGGACATGCTTCAATTAGGACCGTGCCGTGCCATAGCTTACGTGCCACAAAGAATATCAACAATAAACTAAATGGTGGAAGAGAAGAAAATAGAACATTTGCATCTTGGGTGTAAATTACCCAGGTGGCTCGGCGTAGCACGGTGGCACTGGCACTTCAGTGGCACTTTCGATATGCCACCGTTCCACGGAAACATCTACCCATACCTAACCTTACTTATTCATCAACCAATCCAATTTGCATATTCGTGCCATGGCATGGCACGGGGCCGGTTAGGAACAAGCCTTAGAGACCAACGCGCCGCAAAAGTTCAGAATAAATTAACCATTCCCACGCTTTCGAAGCGCACATCGTTAGTAAAGTATGGCCCCAAATCGGCTCTTTTTCCTCCTTTATTTTTTTCTCAAGTGAATTGAATCGCAAAAGAGCGGCTTGCAGTCCGCCTGCTGGGGATGTTAATCGTTAAATAAGTATCCAAAGTCATGTCGCATGAATTATTCTATGCAGCCAGCAATGAACACATACTGATACTGTATAACTACGAACATTGGCGCGCTGAACAACTGGCGTCGTCTGTACGTACTTTACACTTGACATTCGTATGTAAAACCGATGTACTGCAGTATTCAGAATGGATTGAGTCCGTCCAACGTGGGGCTCACCAAGTGTACGGTCCAGTCAGCATCAGCTCGTTTTTTATATCGGTTCTTCATACAGGCGGCCACTTAGCCATCTCGCACACCCCACAACCCAACCGACGGTGGCCAGAGATCGGCGGAAAACTTGCGCCAAGTGCTCAGAACGGAGCGCGTCCTTTACATCCTTCAGTAGGATATCACCGACTCGGCAAGGCTCTTCCTTCGGCTGGCTGGCTGGCTGGCTGGTCATCTCCGTGCTACTGTACGCACTGGTCATCTGCGCGTCCGACGCTGTACTACGGTTCATTGGCGACTTTGAGACGCGCCGTCTGCGATTCGCGCCCTTCTACCCTTCGACTTGTTCTTCTTCTTCTTCGATCAGTCCGCTCATTCCTTCTCTCGGCGGGTCGCACGCAACTCGACAGACAGAAAGCGGCTAAACAAACAGGCCGCCATGGTGTTCGTCTCGCTCGAGGGAGTCGTCGGTGCCTCGCCCGCCGCTCATGCGCCATCCGCAGCGCAGCAGCTCGCGGCGACTCAGGCGCCGATCCGCGTCGTCGTCACGCCCGGGTCGGCCGCCAAGTGTAACGGCTCGACGGGCGCGCCCGCGGCTTCCTCGTCGCGGCGCCTGCGCTGCTTCTGGCGGAGCGACAGCACGTCGCACTTTGTGTGCTTCGTCACCGACGGCGTCGTGCGGCACAAGTGGGTCGTCGTCAAGCGCGCGGCTGAGTGCGCGGCGCTACGCAAGCTGTTGCTGCGCGCCGTGGACGACTGCAAGGGTGGCAGCAGTAGGAAGACCGGCGGTCCGTGCAGCTGCCGCGCCGTGCGCGCGCTGGCCAAGCGCGCGCCCAGCAAGAGCAGCAAGGATCTAGACTCGCAGTACGGCCAGGCTCGCGCGCTCGAAGAATTTCTCAATGGCGTCCTGAGCGGCTTGCTCGCAAGCCGAGCGGACGGCGTGTGCGCCGCAACGGCCAGCGCGCTGGCGGTCGTGGAGTCCTTCCTGGACGTGGAGGCGCGGCGCGCGGACGCCGTCGACCGTCTCGTTCGCATGGCCTCGTCGTCCATGGAAGACGAAAGCACGGGCGTCGAGAGCGAGGAGTCGCCAGAACAGCCGAGCTCGAAGGACTGCGAGTGCGCCATTTGCTGCGAGCAGCTCGTGGGCGGCGAGACACTGCGCCTGCCCTGCGATCACGAGTTTCATGCCGACTGCGTCAGTCTCTGGCTGCGCATGCAGCAGACGTGCCCCGTGTGCCGTGTCGCCGCTCGCCGCGCCGTCTGAGGCGGGTGATGAAAGAGCAACATGTATAATACATGAAGTGAGAGCGAGCACGAGGCAGGAGATTGCACCCCGCCTCGGAACATATTTAGGCAAGAGTGGCGTCCGCGTGTAGTCGATAGATATGAGCAAGTCGCACCCACGATTCAGAAAGTAAACCAGCAAACAAACACGATCAGTTGCAAGGCGTCTTCGCATCGACAAAGTTGTGATAGTGGCCATGTTGAGTGGCTGTGGCGATGGCCACCACGACCAGCGTAAAGACAGATGCTGAAGCACGCGGAGGGTTGATGTGGGGGTTATTATTACTCTTGCTGGGGCTGGTTGCTAACACTATCAAAAGTTTTCTCTATAGGGTTTCTCGGCTCTCGACAGGGGACGCCTCTCCCCTCGCGACGCACTCGCACGCACACTAGGTCGACTGACCGACCACACACTCGAGACGCGAGCGAGGGTCTCTAGCTGCTGCTCGGGCTGCCGCTCCTGCTCTCGCTGCCCTTCTTGGCGTCGTCCTCGTAGTACGACGTGCCGTACGCCAGGAAGAACTCGCCGCGCACCGGCACCTCCTTCCACGTGACGATGTAGAGCTGGTTGAGCACGATCGGGCTCGTCGTGTCCTGCGGGTTCTCGATCACGCACCCGGGTACGAGGATGCAGTTGTTGTAGAAACTCGACGCGTCCCAGTAAATGTCGGCCGGGTACTCGTACACGCGGTCGTTCGGGAAGCCGCCGACCGAGCCGTCCGCGTCCACGAGGCCGTCGAAGGACTGCAGTCGATGACCGTACTGGATCTGGAACTTCTCTACGTCGCGCACCGCGCCGTTCACGACCACAAACGTCTCGCCCAGCTCTCCGCACCGCGCCACCTTGTTGAGGCCGTCGTGATGCATCTCCTTCGTGATCCGCCGCACGCCGAAGATGCACACGACCGAGAAGGCCGGCCACGGGTGCGACGACAAGTTGAACAGCCCACGCCCAGCATTCGGGATGCCCGAGGCGGCGACGCCCACCGTGCCGTTGTCGTTCGTCTCCTGGTACGTGATCGTGCTCAGGTCCACCTTCTTGAATAGCAGCTTGGGCGGCTTGGGGATCCGCCGCTTGACAGCCGCGAGCTCCGCGTCACTGTACTCGGGGCGCGGCGAGCTCGACGCCTCGCTCTCGGTCGACGGCGACGCACTCTCCGTCTTGCGCTTCTTTCTGTAAGATCGCAACAGCCTTCACGTTAGTAAAGACGCCTTCAATGTGAACCGAAAACACACAACGAACGTACTGTGCATCCTGATCGAACAGCGCTGGCGCGAGCTTCATCTGGCGCGACATCATGCTCTTCATGACCGACGAGTACGCCTTCATGGGGTTCTTGGCGGCCACGGCCTTCTGGCACAGCTTGACCATGTGCACGGACGGGTTCGCGACCATGTGATGCCGGCAGCGGTGGCAGATCTCCTTGGCGATGCTGCACAGGTCCGAGCGCGACCGCACTTTGCCCAGAGCCTCACGCGCCATCGAGTCGAGCTTGAACACCATCACCATCTCAGCAACGAGCTTCTTCGAGTCCACGTGCGCTTCATCCTCGACCATCTTGGAGATGGCGTCTGTCAGCGGGCTTTTGGCGAACTCGATCGTCTTCATGCGCCGCACCTTGCCAAACACAAACGCCGACGCGTTCAGGCACTTCTCCGTCTCCATCTTCTTCCAAATGTCGTCCAGCAGCGCACGGTCAATGTCTGAGACGGCACGCGTCGCCGCGTGATCCAAGTCCCAGGTGCACAGGAAGGCCTCGCGCAGGATCGTCAACGAGTCCTTCTCGCGTTTGCGCTTGCCGCTGCTGGACGGCGCCGCGGACGACGGGTGGAGCAGCCACGGCATGTGAACTTTTACATACTGATGCAAGAAGTACTCACCGTGACGCCGGCCACCTTTCTCGGACGGGTCCCAGTTGTTAAAGCGGAAGTAGCTCGTGTTCAGCTTACAAGCCGCTCCTAGCTCGCCCAGCTCTTGCGTCGTCGCGCGGCTCAAGTAGATCTCCCAGGGTCCGGCCTGGATGCCGTGGGTCTTCATGAACGTCAGCACTTCGGGAGAGGTGCTGGGTTTCACAGGCGAGGTCGACGCGTCGGTGCTCATCGCCGCTTCCTTCTCTAGAATTTCAATCGACTGGTCGATCCGCGAGATCACGTTCGACTTGGCCAGCGCGGCGGCTTCATCCTCGGCGTCGTCTATCGGTTTGGAGTACTCTAGACCCCACTTGGTCCAGAAGTCTAGCACTGCTCGAACATTCGTCTGGTCAAAGGCATTTTTTAGACCGACGAGCAATAAGGCGTTAGCATTCGGGGACATCGTTTACCACAGCGCAAGACCCATCGCGCAACGTACATTATGCCGCGTGTCTTCGGGCAATCTCTGGACTAGCTGGTACAGGATCTTCTCAAGCGACACCACGAGCGGCGAGCCGTGCATCCTCTCATTGCGGTCGTGCTGCGGGAATCCGGCGCGGACACACTTTATCACGTCGTGCACCACGTACAGAATGTTGGCGCGGCCCTTGGACGAGCCCATCGCATCCATCGTCTGGCAGAGCTTGTCCTGGATCCGCTCGTGCAAACTGTGGTGCCGGATGATGAAGCTGGAGCAGATCTGAACAACGTCACACCCATATACGCGCGTTAGACAACCGATCCATCATATTCACGAGCGTGGCCATGCGTAGAGACAATACCTGAATTGCGGAGGGTTTCGTGTCGAGCTGGTCAATTAGCAGGTCAAACTCGAGCATCGGGTCGCCGAACGTGCTCGAGATGGCCTTGACGGTCGACGCGAGCTCCTGCATGCCTTTCTGCCGCTGCTGCATCTTCTCCTCCAGCTCCGCGTTCACCTCCGACACGATAAAGCCAATCACAACGCCGTCACGGTCCGTGCACAGCGACTTGATCGAGTCCGCACTAGCGCCTGGACACCAGCAACACCACACACAAATACACACATACGGTAACAATCGGTCAGGGCGGCCACAGGATCAGTCCAAACGCGAGGCAACAAGTAAACGTACCGGACTTGCGCAGGCGGTGCAGGCACCGGAGTTCCTTGAGCGCCACGGGCACGAGCAGGTAAAGCGTGAAGTCGTAGGTGGCGGCGGTGAAGCGCACGCAGAGCGCGCATTCGTGCTTCTTCATGTACATCTTCATGTCCTCGCAGTTCTTGGCAACGAACTTGCAGAAGAAACCCTTGGGCGGGATGGCCGCCAGCTTGGCCTTGGTGCCGACGCTCAGCTTGCGCGGGAAGTCGCGCAGCAGCGCGCGCTTCTCGGCCGGCAGGCGCCCCGTCAGGTCGATCGACCGGCCCTGGAACTTGACGTCCAGCTTCCAGTTGTCCGCCATCGCCGATCTTCTACGCGTACTAATACGAAGCACAGTGGAGGCAGGGGACGCGCCTTGAGAGCTTCAATTACCGCGCGAACTGGCCGGCAAGGGAAGTGAAGAGCGCGGGGGGACCACTGGCAGACAAAGAACGCGCCTTGCGGTCGCGTTTTCGCGGGGACGGACGCGGCTTCTTGGCGCGAAAAAGACACCGGCGGACAGCCCACGACGCGCTCTACGAGGTGCAACCGCTGGCGAGTCGTCGGAGGCGCGGGCAGGTGGCGGGAGGAGGGGGAGAAGCAGGCGCCTTTTCCCTGGCTGATTCGCTCGCGTTTTACTGTCCGGGGCCGCGCGCGCGCGCACTTCCGTTTGAGTTTTTTTACGTTGTGTTTCTCGAACCCGCGGGCACTAAACAGCCCGCCGACCCAGCAAATTAGAGGTAAATCACGTATTTTACATAAAGTTGGCGTAAAAGCTAGTGCAAGCGGCGGGAGGGGAGGAAAGACGGTGAGAGAGGGGAGAGAAACTGCGGGTGATGATTGGCTAAAATGGCACTTTTTGTCGCATGCGATTGGTGGCCGAGTCGCCACAGCCAGAATGGACACCTTTGCCGCATATTCTACATTGTGTGTTACATAATTTACTAATTCGGTTGAATTATTGTGCAGTAACACCCACACTTCTACTATAAATACAAAAGGAAAGATGCGGGGAACGGTTCGTCACCTAAACGACCTGGCCTTTCTTTTTCTAGAGAAAGTCCGCCGTGGTGCTTGGCCAGTTGATTGGCACGAAAACAAGAAGGAAGAGTCTACGTCTACCAATTATCTCGGTAAAGCCAGGCAAATCAGTACTCTACTAACCCTGATTCCTAATAGGCGTCAGTAGAACCACAAAAGTCGCCTGCCGAAGGCAGGCGAGATCAAGCGCAGCGCGCAGCGCTGCAAGACTAGGGTCAAACACTCAGGCTTGGCTTCGAAGGTTATGTCGGCTTAGTGCGAAGCAAAGTCTTCGCACCAAGGCCATAACCTTCGCATTGATGTCCTCCCCAAATGGTTTAGGGTATAAGTTACTAGGGACGGTTAAGAAATACATACTGATTTAATAATTTTGATAGAGTCGTTCATTCTTTAGCACGATAATTGGTAGACGTAGCTAGAGCCAAACAAGAAACAAAAAAAAAAGGAATCCGCGCGTGCGTAGTCAATGCATACTGAAATCAAATGAAAGCCATGAGACGCGTCCGCAAAAACAAGAACGCGTGACACGATCAGATCCACTCAACTCTTGTTTTTGCGCCTGGAAAACGTGGCGATCGGCTGCCATTCGCTCCGACGCCAGGCCGCGACCAAGCCTCTGGTCGCAAGCTGCACGTGTACTGTACATCGACGGTATGAACATGTTTTCATTGGTCGGGCGCTCGTAGCAGGCGGTGGCGACGCCAGGGCGGCCGTGAGCAGGTCGGCCAGATGGATATGCTGACCTCTAATGATCCCCAAGGTGTCAGCTGGGAGTGCCGTTGGAGATGCCGCGGATGATGCCCTCGGCGGTGCCCACGAGGTTGATGGGCGACTTGCCGTCCGTGATAAGGTAGCCGTTGAGGCCAAGCGCCTCGAGCATCTTGACCTGCGCTTCCGGCCCCGCTCGCGCCAGCTCCACGAGCGTCTCCTTGCCCACGCTGGCCACCATCTGCTGAAACTTCTCGGCCTCGATCGACATGAGCTCCCGCTTCTTGCGCACCTCGATCTCGGCTAGCTTCGTGGCGTGGGAGAGGTCCAGCTCGTGCTCTTCTTTGGCTCGCGCCATCTGCGCCTCGTGCGCGATCTTCTCCGCTTGGGCGCGCAGTTCGGCTTGCCGCACCTACGAGGCCAGCATGAGTGTCAGACTGGGTCAATCGCGCTTGGTCACAAACACGGAGGTGAGGAAGGCATTCTTACCGCAGCGAGGCCTTCGATCTCCGCGGCCTGCGCTGTGGCGCGCGCTCTGCCGACGGCAGCACCCTCTTCTTCCAGCGCGACGCACTCGGCAGTGAGCTGGACGAGATTCTTGCGCGCTTCCTCCGCTTTCGACTGGTTCTCGAGCTGCTGCGTGAGCAGCAACCCCTTGGCCTCTTCGTCCTCCTTCATCGCCTGCGACTTGGCGCGCGCCTCCTGGGACTTGGTCGTGATCTCGATGGCCAGCTGCACTGACTTCTGTAGACTCTCACGCGTGAGCTGATCCACCGGCTCGGCCGACTGGATGTCCACGTTCGTGATGCACAGGTTGTTAGCCGGGAACACGAGCGAATCGCGCAGCTTGCCGTTCTCATCGGCGCCAAAGATGGACGTCCGAATGATTTGTGCTGTCACAGTCAAGGGTTAGTCAATGCCGCCCACTTCAGGTTGTCCACAGGAAAAGGCCTCACTCACCGCTGTGCTTGTGGAAGTGGTCGAAAGTTTGCACAGCGACAGCGCCGCGAATGCGAGAGGCGAGCGTCTTGCATGCGTCGCCCGTGAAATCCTTGACGTTGAAGACCTTGGCCGCCTCCTTGTGGTCCTGCGTGTTCACCTTGAAGTGCCAGTTGTACGCGATCGTCAATGACAGACGCGCGTGATCGGACGTCTCCACGATGATCTAATCGCACATGTCAATAAGAGAGCACAACACATCAGCTTCATCGAAAATCAGTCAAAACCTCCAACATCAGACGCAGCACATACCTGATCGCGCATGAAGTCTGGCCCAAGCTGAACGCAGAGCGTACGGATCACATTTGGTTGCTTGGGCACACCTCCGGAGAGTCGGAGCACCGTGAACTGCTCGTCGGGCTCCAGCATCACCAGCGTCGGCCCGAACATGATACGCGACGACTTGGTCTTGTAGTCGTACACTTGAATGCCGGCGTTGTGAGGCACCTCGAACGTGACCACCCGCGTGGGATCACGCGCACGACTCGACTGGTGAGCTCCACGACGCCAGGGAGATGGCGCATAGGCCTGGCTCGATACTGTTGGGTCAGCGATGTAGGCTGAACCACTTCCCTGCGACGTAAGGAGCTCCTCAACCTCTGGTGGAAGGTACTTCTCCCACAGCTCCTCGGTCGGCTGCAGCATGTACGTTTCGCCCTTGATTGAACGCACCTGGCCGCTCTTCTTGTCACGGACGTAGACACCTACACAAGATGAGGGGAAAGATGTCGCCACAGTTAGTAAAGCTGAAGATCGTTGTGATCCGGCATAATTAGGCTGGCAGTGCGTGTCATACCTTCATTCGTGTCGAGCGGAATCGCCTTGCGGATCTCGAGCACCTCCACCTGAATAGATGGTATATACTCACGTGGGCCATGGACCATCCAACGCTCGCCAGCCTCGCGCTTCACACTTGCTGAGGAAGATTCTTCCGCCTTGTCCTTCATAGCCTGACACTCGACAAACGGCTCAATTGCCTGAAGCAGCACGGCCTCATCCTCTCCGAGCACGTAGATGTCGTTGATCTTGCCGTTCTCCAGCATCTCACCAGGTTCCAAGAAGAAACTCGTCTCGCCCTTGCGCAACTCGCGAGTGCCGCGCTTCTGCACGCCGTCGACCACTGGGTCCACGATCACGCAGTACTGGCGGTTGGTAAGCGTGATCGCATCGACTGTCCCAACGATTGCCTCATGCACGTCCTGGACGTGGGTCTCCGCCGTGTCGGTCGTGATCAACCACTCTTCGCCGGCGCGACGCTTGATGTTGTACACGTCCGTGAAAGTCTGCAGCGCGCACAGATGGAGCGCCTTGTTGACCGTCAGCGTGTGCGCCTGCAGTGTCTCCACGAGCACTTCGTCAATTTGAGGCAGATAAGCGCCGGGTGTGCGCACGAGCCACTCCTCTCCGGCCTCGTGGTCGATGCCGAGCGCGTCCTTGCACTTCTTTTCGGCGCGGAACTTAAGCGCTTGGTTCTTCTTGATCACGATCGCGTGCACGGTCGAGAGCACTTCCTCCTCGACGCGAGGAATGTACGTCGCCGGCCCGAGGAACAGCCACTTGTCGCCGGCGACGTAGTTGTCGAACTTGCGCGTCGCGCGGATCACGAGCGCCGAGTCGGGCGGCACCACCAGCAGCTTCTTCACCTTGCCGACCTGGACCTCGCCCGGGTACAGCGGAAACGGCTCGGCAAACTTGTCGAACACGCGGTACTCCATCTCTCCATGCTGCAGCTTGGCCTGGTTGAACTTGTCACGCACAATGTCGCCTGTAGCAAGGCGCACAACAAGCAGCACACTGTCAATCGTCCGCACAAAAGCCGTCAACACTTGGACCAAGCGAGGCAGACGCACCGTCAGGCGAGCGCTGCACAGGGTTGTGGATCTCGACGTAGTGCTGCGCCGGCAGCACGATCATGTCCTGCATGTCCGTGAGCACGTGCTCGTGCTCCTGCCGCGTGTACGTGAGCGGGCCCGAGAGCACGCGCGACACGTTCGAGTTGGTGTCCAGCACGTGCACGTACTTGTAGGGCGGCAGGCGGATCACGCGCGGGCCGCCGGCGTCCGGAGAGGCCGGCATCATGGTGCAGTAAGGAAGCGAAGGGCGGGAAAGGACGTGGGCCGTAAGGTGGGACCGATGACCTGCGAGGTTGCTAGCGAGTTGCAGACTGCGGGGAATGATCGACGGTCGACTGCAACTTAGAGAGAGGCAGATCCATATGTACCCAATGTCTGCATATAGTGTGGCGCAATCTGACTGGAATGGTTCCTCTGCGCTTTTTGCGTGTCGCAGTGGTTGGAAAACAAGGATCTTCTGAGTTTTGTAGCCCTACTTTAGCGTGAATCATTGCGTTGAACCTGGAATAGTATGCTCTTCCGCCAAGATCCTGCGACGTGGATGCGCAACTTGTAATGCATGGTCTACACCATCATGCATACAAACACCAAGTTTACCAGAGCGTATGCTAAATTGCGAGTGATAGTCAGCCAAGACTTGGGTACACATCTGCTCGAGCCATTGCGCTGGGTGAAGCGGCGCATCGCACCGCGAGAGAGATGAGGAGCCGAGAGCGTCGCAGGTCTCCGGCTTCTGCTCTCTCCTAACGTTGCTTCCTTATACTTGTCAGTCTCGTTACGCTGCCTGTTGGCGGCGCTCAGCTGACTCCTAGCCCACGCTCGTGTCAATCCACTGCTGCTGGCTTGCGCTGGCCCAGAGATTGAGACAGCGCCACTCCGCTCTGCAGCTGAGCAGATACCGCGACATGAGCATGCTGGCGGCTGGTTCGAAAGGTTCAAGCGGCCCGTGCACGCCGAGCGGCTGCGTCGAGCAGATCTTACTGCATGCGCCAGTGCGGTCGGTGGCCATGCTGCCGGCTGATCCATCCGCCTCGATAAAATGCAACCGGGTCTGTGCGCTTCAGCACGCGAGGCAACAGACCAAAGGCGAACCAACACTTCTTCGCGACATGATTGACGGTTTTTCACGCCAGCTCTTCGATCGTCAGCTCCGCTGGCGTGCAGTCCGCGCCGCTTCCCTTCTTCGGGTCCGAGCTGATGAACGCCTGCCACTTTGTCTCGTTGTACACCAGCTGTCTTGGTTGCACCGTCTTCTCCGCCCTCTCCTTCAGTTGAAACGGCCCCACAACGGTTGGCGTGTCGCTGCTAGCATCGGCGAGCTGCACTTGTCCTTGGGACACCACTCGTCCCTCTCGTCGGACTGGTGCTGCCGTTACTGCTGCTATCGTCGCGGCGTCCTGGACCCGCAGTTGCCGCCACCGGCCTTTGCCCACTCGTACCCACCGATGACAGCCGCTCTCCGCCTCTTGTACCTCGGAAGTCACAACGCCCGTTGCAGCGGGAGTCGCCTGTAATGCATCACATCTCGAGGATCGGGTGGCTTGCGTGGCTTCTCTAGGGATAGCTGGCTCGTTAACCGGCAAAACGCACCGCTCTCTTCTCAACCGAGCACTGCTTGATCGTCGCAAGGTCTTTGGCACCAACGAGCTGAACGCCGAACGTTTGGATAGCGTGTGCTCATCAGCCGCTATCACCACCGTAGGCACCAACTTCTTCCGGACAGCAGCAATCGCGCTAATCTCCTGCTGCCTCTGCTTCTTTTGAAGCTCCTCCAGGAACCCCCGTTGGTCCTTCACTTGAAGGCACAGCAGACACAGCGCGTCACCGATCGTCTACATCATACTGACAGCCGCAGCAAACACACGTTTGTGTGCGCATCCTACTTACACAGCGCATGCTCCAGCTCGCCCACCATGGCTTGGTGTACTTCGCTCGTCCCGCTTCGAGCGCACTCTAACGCCGACTGTTGCGTGTACGTATCCTGTCAGCGGGCAGACACACGAACGCATCAGTAGGGAGTCAAGCAATGCTTTCATCACAGCAGGAGAGACTTTCACACCTGCAGGACGGACGCACGGTGACGCAGAAGCATCCGTAGCATCTCGACGTGCTCATGCTGCACAGCCCAGCGAAGGGCCGAGTGACCCGACTTGTCGATGCCATCAGTGCAAGCGCCTTTTTCCAGCAGGAACCGCACCGCTCCCATGCGTTTCTTCCGGCACGCCGCAATGAGCGCGGTCTCGAGTTCCTGGTTGATAAGGAGTACACCATAGGAGAGGTCGGTTGAGCACCTCGGGTGTCAATGGTGAAACTGCTTCACGCACCTTTGTTCTAGCATTGATGTCGGCCTTGTAGCGCAGCAGCAACCGCAGCAGGATGACGCTGCCGCGCTAAAAGTTCAAAGCCACCGTCAGTTGGATCGAATGGGTGTACCCCAAGTCTCCTTCCGAATCAATTGCCTCACCTTGGCGGCGTATACGATCGGTGGCACTCCCTGATCAAGTAACGCGACATGTGAGCGGTCAACGCACAATGTGATCATATTGTGAGAGCGCGGAGTGTCGTACTCGGTCGTCGCGAGCATTCACGTCGTAGCAGTCGAGGTCGAGCAACGACCTGTCCGACCACAAAGGCGTCGACAATAACCCAGCAGCAATCAGTCGCCGCTTCGGGCTGGTGTGGCCTCATCTTCCGCCCCAAGACTCGCCACGGAAGGCGATCGGCGCCTTACCAGATGAGCCACAGCTCGTTCGGGTACACGCGGGAGTGGTGCTGGAACTTCTGCATTTGCATGGCGAACAGGTTCAGCTCATGGTTGAAGCCCTCCGTGGTTGGGATCCTCGCCGCCGCTTCGCGCTTCTTGGACCGCCGCGTCGTTGCTGCTGCAATTGAGTTGGACGAGGTGCTGCGCGGTAGGTAGCGAGCGTCGGTCTCGACAATGTGCAACGCCTAAAATAAGTGCCGCAGTCCACCAAAGCTGTCACAAAGGTGAGCATCATGTTTGATCATGACCGTGAGCTTAATACACTTTCGCGAGGAGCGCTCGAATGCGTGCATCCCCGTCAGACCAACCCTATCACTCGCGTTTGCGCTCACGCTTGACGAGCGGCTCGCCTTCGTGCATGGAGCTGCGGTGCGAGTCGCTGCGCTCCCGCTTGCCCAACGTCTCCTCGGCCGGCTTCTCCTCTTTGACGGCGGCTCCCGTGCCAGCCGCTGCCGGCTCGCTCTCATTCGCGCTGTCTTGAGCAGTTGAGGCATCCGGGGTTACCTTCTTCGCGCTGTCTACGTTCATGCCAAGGATCCCCTTGACTAGCGCGCCGGCGCCGCCAACGGACAGGTCCAGGTGGTCCACGCTCGACCTCATGGCCGCGCGCATGGTGCGCCAGCAGTGCATTTCGTCCTTGTCGGGCCAGTAATCCTCCTCGATGCCGTTCTCCGGGTCCCAGGCCTCCGTGAAGCGGTCCATGTACGACGACAGCGGCACTTGGGTTGCTGCAAGACACCGTCACAGCAAAAGAATAAGTCAGCCGTACACAAGTATCAACGGCAAACACGACCTCCTGACGCACCGCGACCGTCGCCCTTGATTCGCTCGAGGATATGAGCCGGCTGCGAGCTCTCCGTGAGGATTTGCTCAAGCAGCGGCGCTGCGAGCGGCTTGCGTTTAGGCGCGGCCCGCGCCGTCGCCGCCTGGCTTTCCTCTTCCTCTGGCGGGAACTTCTCGTACGGCGGGCACTTGGCCAACTTCCACTTGATCCAGTTGCGCTCCCGCTCGAGCACTGAAGACACCATCTCACTGAACCCCTCGCCATCGGACGGGGTCTGCTTCAGCAGCGCGACCACGCGCTTCTGCAGCTCTGGGATCCTGGACTTGGGCGTCGAGCTGCCTTGCGGCGGCGCGGCCCGCGACAGGTCGTTGAACAGGATAAGGAACTGCGTGAGCACGCACTCGCGCAAGATCGGGTCGCGCAACTGCAGACGGAAAAGACGGCTGTTGGTGAGGTACTTGGGCTGGAAAAAGTGGTCGCCCGCCTCCGCTCCGCTGCTTCCAGCGGCGGCGGCGGTGGCGCCCATCATGTCCCGCGTGCGCTCCAAGTCATCCGGGGAGAACGCGTTGCCCTCGAAGGCGGCCAGCACGACGTTTAGCTCGGCAAACTGTCAAACCCAAGAAATGATTCGTGAGCGGAGTGTTCTAGCAATGATAGCGATCAGTGAGGAAAAGACGTACGAATTTCTCCCAATCGTCGGCGCTCTGCGTGGCCAGAATGTGCTCGCGGAAGAACCGCT
Organism: Phytopythium ostracodes; assembly: GCA_023337975.1. Classification (NCBI taxonomy): domain Eukaryota; phylum Oomycota; class Peronosporomycetes; order Pythiales; family Pythiaceae; genus Phytopythium; species Phytopythium ostracodes. The sequence goes on from JAADXW010000741.1 coordinate 14,344, forward strand.
GCACGCCCCAGAACGTGCGGTACAGGTTGTAGTCAATCGGCCCTGACTCCGACTTGGAGCTCTTGTCAATCTGGTCACAGAAAAAGGATAACTCACCAAGCCAGTCCCATCTACCAATTATAAGGGGCTCTCGGCTTGCTCAGACTGCTCACCTCGATATCGGGGGCAGCGCTAGCGTCCTTGTCGACATCGGCGGCCTCTCCTGCGTCGAACGCGTCCTCGTCCTCGTACACCGTCACGTTCGTCACGTTTGCCTGGAGGTTTGTTTAGCACAGAAACCATCAAAGTATGTGAGGGAGAGGTGTTAGACGCGATGAGAGCACGGATACGCCTTCCACAGCACTAGCTTGAATGAAGGCCACGCACCTTGCCCGTGAGGTTGACGGCGGAGCGCTCCGAGAGCGAAAAGGTGAACGACAGGAACACGAGGATCTTGCCGCAGAAGACGCTGTTGTGCGTCTTGGAGAGCCGGCGCAGCAGCGCGTTGCACATGCGCAGCAGACACAGCGACGCCTTGGTGCGCCCATTCTTGGCGATGAAGTCTGACTGCGGCAGCGAAAGAGTTATAAGACCAGGCACATAAGAAATATACTCAATGAGCCCCTCGGACTAAGAGTCGACGGGCAGCGCCAAATAAGATATGGATGGTATGGTACCGTGGTGAGCTTCTGCTTGCGAGTCTCGAGCAGGTCCCAGAGCTTCTCGCACGTGCTGATGGTCTGTCCCTCCATGAGGTCCTCGAGCACCTTGTATGGCGCGCTGTTGAACAGGAGCTGGCCCACGACGCCCTCGATGCACAGGTCTAGCAGCACGGGCACACCGACGGTCTCGGGCGTCGCGTCCGGCTCCGTCAGCAGCCGCCACGAGAGGTCTTCCACGACCTTCTGCACCGCCAGGTCCAGCACGTTGAGCGCAAACTCCTCGGGCCGCGGCGTCTCCAGCGCGCGCTTGACGCCCGCCAGCGTGTCCGCGTACAGCTCCCTGAGCCGCGCGAGCGCGTCCGGCCGCTGGTAAAAGTCGCCCAGCGCCCTCTGCGCGCGTCGGGGCAGCAAGAACGTCCACAAGAGAGGTAAAACACGGTCAGAGACAGCGAAAAACGGGGTCATACACACGTCTAGGCCATTGCTATCGGTTGTGGCGACGATAAGGAGGAACAGACAGCGGGAAGGTACGCACCTCGGCCGTCCGTGCGAGCTCCAGCGCCATTTTGTTCGAGCTTGGGTGTGGTGTTTCGACGCAGTCGATCGATCGAGCGTCCAACAACGGAGGCGCCTGCCACCTGAGGGCATCCAGTTATGTGCACCACATTATCTGAACAGTGTGGACTACAGATTTTTACCAAAAGTGTGTGGTCAACACGAAATAGGCGACAGCTCAAATTTTGTGTAGTACACACCATCTTTGGATCTTGAGGCGCCGCGAGCGGCTCGCGCGGTCCATCATGCTCACGGGCCGCCATTTTTCCAATCCGCGTCATGTTGGACGGTGATGGACGACGTGGGACCGGAGCATCTACACAGTAGAGTAGAGCGGACGCTCGAGGAACACGCCGTCTCAGCGTCGTGCCCGTCCCCGCCGTGTGTAGCCCCCATTGCTGGACTTGAGGTGCCGCCACCGAAAGCGATACGGTGTCGCGCTTCCCTATGGCGTGCAGTACGACGCACTCTGATGTAAGTGCACACAAAGGTGCATTCATTACGCTGCGGCACCAGTACCAGCGGGATAGAGCCTTGGTCGCCATGGTCGACGCGCTTTCTCGCTGGCGAAGGACTCTTTTCTTCGACACCACAGTGGACATGGATATGTGACCATGCGCGCCACGAACATTCATCGCAAGTCGCTGGCAACGCATGCACTCCACGGACCTATCGCTCGCTTTTCTACAGTAATGCTTCGAAGTAAACCCCTTGGCAATGGGGAGTTCCTACGGGGAAGCAATTGTCTTCAAGCGCAAACAGGGCGGGCGAACCGTGAAGAAGCGTTCTCTTCCTGCTAGCGGGCCATGTTGACTCGACAGGCAGAGACGGCGAAGCTTTTTCTTCCAGTCTCCGCGACCACTGCGCGACCATAATATAGTACATACGTTTTGGTATCCGTGCTGGGCCGCCTGTGACAGCGTAGTGGT
>JAADXW010000742.1:0-16454 GCA_023337975.1 Phytopythium ostracodes
CCCCCCCCCCCCCCCCCCCCCCCCCCCCCCCCCCCCCCCCCCCCCCCCCCCCCCCCCCCCCCCCCCCCCCCCCCCCCCCCCCCCCCCCCCCCCCCCCCGCTGGGGAAGAAAACGCAGCACAACACGGGCTTCCCCCTTTTTTGGAGTCAAAAGCGCCGGCGAGGAGAGCAAGCGAGCCCCCCGCCCGCCCGCCCTCCTTCCCCCCTTCCGCTTTCTTTCACCGGCGCCGCCCCCCCAGTCCAAACAATCGCACGCCCTACTGTCGGAGCGCTTGCTTGCTTGTGAGTACAGGGTAGACGTCTTTCTCTTTCTTCCTCCTGTGGGCGTCGAGTCGAGTCTTTCCCCTCCCAGCTTGCTGCATCAATCCCGATCCAGTCGGCGACAGGTGAGTGAATGAGCAGCTCGATTTGTGCATGGTGGTAGATCGTTTAGTTTGATTTTCTTCCGAATCGCCCTACCTGCTCGAGTGGGCAGGTAGGGCGCTTTCGTCATAATTCCCGGCGTTCAAACGCTTGTTGACGTGCTCCCGCCCCACCCTTGCTAACATGGTGATACCTTCCGTCGTAATGCCCTACGCAGCCTTCCCCCTCCGGTAGAGCGAAACCTTCTTTATTTCGCAGACCCCTCGGCGGCATTGAGAGGACGAAAGAGTGGCCGGCCACTGCGCGATGAAGGGGATGCTGCAAACGGTCAAGCGAAAGTTGAGCAACAACGGCGAGCAGATGGGCGTCGCCTCGATGGACGTGGACGCAGGCGCCAAGGCGGCGGCGGCGGCGGCGGGCGCGAACGGCAGCGGCGCGGCCTCGCCCGTGAACGACGTGGCGCGCTCGGACGTGTCGCTGCCCAAGCGCGAACGCCGCCGGTCCTTTTTGGCGCGCAACCAGAAGGTGCAGGCGCTCAAGGACCTGCCCCATCTCAAGGACACGTCCATGCAGAAGCGCGAGGCGCTCTTCCAGCAGAAGCTCGAGCTCTGCTCGGTCATTTTCAACTTTGACGACCCCACCTCGGACAAGCGGTGCGTGCTGTTCATGATGGGTTTGAGGGAGGGGGAGGGCGATTCGACATTTAATGACGGCGGGTGTCTGTTTGTGTCGAAATGCCCTACCGACGTGGACGACAGGGGCAAGGACCTGAAGCGCCAGACGCTGCTGGAGCTAGTAGACTATGTGAATAATCCGGGCGGGCAGAAGATCTTCACGGAGGCGCTCATGCCCGACATCATGGCCATGGTGGTGCGTCCCCTACCTACTACGCTTGCGCCCTACCCGGCTCATGGTCAGTGTCTGACGTATCCATGGTGTGTTTCATTCAACCTGATGCAGTCGGTGAACATTTGCCGCGCGCTGCCGCCGGAGACGGAGGACTTTGACCCGGAGGAGGACGAGCCGGTGCTGGAGCCGTCGTGGCCGCACCTGCAGGTGGTGTACGAGTTTTTCCTGCGCTTCATCGTGTCGGGCGAGGTGAACGCCAAGGTGGCCAAGAAGTTTGTGGACCAGAAGTTCTGCCTGTCGATCATCGAGCTGTTCGACAGTGAGGACCCGCGCGAGCGCGACTACCTCAAGACGATCCTGCACCGCATCTACGGCAAGTTTATGTCGCACCGATCGTTCATCCGCAAGGCCATCAGCAACGTGTTTTACCGGTTCGTGTACGAAACGGAGAGGCACAACGGCGTGGGCGAGCTGCTCGAGATCCTGGGCAGCATCATCAACGGATTTGCGCTGCCGCTCAAGGCCGAGCACTTGCAGTTCCTCGTGCGCGCGCTCGTACCGCTGCACAAGCCCAAGTGCGTGTCCATGTACCACCAGCAGCTCTCGTATTGCATCACGCAGTACGTGGAGAAGGACCCGGAGACGGCCGTGCCCATCATCCAGGGCATCCTCAAGTTCTGGCCCTGGTCGTGCTCGTCTAAGCAGGTCATCTTCCTCAACGAGCTCGAGGAGATCCTCGAGCTCATGGGCACGGAGCAGCTGCTGCAGGTGCACAAGCCGCTCTTCGCCGGGCTCGCCAAGTGGCTTGGCAGCCAGCACTTCCAGGTGTCGGAGCGCTCGCTCTTCCTCTGGAACAACGAGCACTTGGTCAACAACGGCTGCCTCAGCAAGCAGCACGCGCACCTTATCCTGCCTGTCATCTACGGCCCGCTGCACCGGAACTCGCTCGGCCACTGGAACTCGACCGTCGAGGGCCTGGCGCAGGTATGTAGTGGAGACTGTTGGCTTGCTAGGTTTGTGAGTTGCTGTGGCTGACAAACTAATGCCGTACATTGGTGGGGAGCAGAACGTGCTGAAGCTGTACATGGACTACGACATGGCGCTGTACGACCAGTGCGCGAAGGAGTACTCGCTGAAGGAGCAGGCGCTGATCGAGGCCAAGGACCAGGATCAGGACAAGTGGCGGAAAATAGAGTCGATGGCCGCGTCCAAGGCGCCGCCGGCTAACTAGCAAGCGGGCGTTCAGGGAAGACGGCGACCGTGCGAGAGAGCGTGGACGCGCCCTCTCCTGTCGGAGGCGAGAGCTGAGGCCAGGTATATTGATTCATTGAGCAGAAGCACGCGGAGGGACGTGGGCAGGAAGAGAGAGCGAGCGGAGAGAGGGAACAGGATCAGTTGTGTGCACCACGCGTCGCCTCCGCGTCCGGTTGAATTTGATGTGTGTTCGTTTTCGTTTGTTTCCAGCCGCTCGCGGAGGTTCGGACGCAAGCCCTCTTCCGTACGGCGCGGCGAGAGGAAGGCGGCAGCACTGGAGGGAGGCGTGTCAGCTCGCACGGAGTGGATATCACGCGTCTGTTCTGTGCTGTTCAGCCTCCGTCCCCCTCTGAACTGTAGTAGGAAGACAGTGAGAGTAAGGCCAAGTGTGTGATGTCCATCTATCCCTACCTGCTACGCCATCGGAGCCTGAGCGCGTGCCATGAAGCCGCCGCCGTGGAGTAAGAAGGCATGACAAGCGTCGCTTGTCATGTCGTGCTTGCCACGCACGTGCATCCTTAACTGCTCCGTTCTGTTATAATATCGCTCTCAGATACCTGAACCCGACCAGTTTCATGCCACGCTCTTGTCCCTAATTTAAATGTCATTCGTGGTGGGTATGTCCCGTGCGATGCCCGCTCTCAATTCGGGACGTTCGGGACCCTCCCCCCCCCCTACTCGACGGGCGGGGGAACCAGTGAATCCGCGCGTCCACACAGAAACGAGCGGCTCCGGTCGATCGGATCGAATCGCTCGCCAATCACCTCCAGGGACGAAGCCAACGAGGGAACGAGGGTGTCGCCGCTCTGGTCGCTCTCGCTCTTCCTCTCTAGCTGTCTGTGCGCGTGTCGGTCCGAGGCGAACGATGGTGCGCGTGTGGCTCCGTCCGGCGCTCGCGGGTGCGTCCTCATGGATCGATCTCCTTGTTCCATGCATGCGTATCAGCCGAACTAACGCTCTCAACAATTGACGGATGAACGACCGACCGACCGGCAGCGCTGAGCCGCGCGTCGTCTACGCCGCTGCAGCGCGCGGCGGCCGCGCAGGCGCAGGCTCACCCGCTGCTGGCGGTGCGCCTGCTGTCGACGGCGGGCGCGTCGTCGGGCGCCGGCGCCGGCGCTGGCAAGGGCAAAGGCAAAGGCAAGGACAAGGACAAGAAGCTGCTGCATAAGAAGTTTGAGGATGCCGAGGACGCGGACCCGACCGATATCCCCGCCGAGGTGCAGTTCCTGAGCAAGGAGCTGGACGCCGACAGCGCGGGCGAGTACGACGACGACGACTTTGTGGCCGACGAGGTCGTGCCCGGCGAAGAGGACGAGGACGACGACGAGTTCGACGACGAGCTGGACGACCCGGCGCTCACTCCCGAGGAGTGGGCCGCGCGCTTCGAGCGCGAGGTGGCCGAGTGGGACGCCGACGAGGACGACGAGGACGCACTGGAGGGCGAGGAGACCGGCGAGGAGTGTGAGGTCGAGGACGACCGCCTGTACATCGAGATGCCGGGCTACGACGCGTCGCTGAGTCTCGCCGAGAACGGCATGCTCAACTCGGAGGGCAGCGGGGCCGACCCGTTTGCGGACTGGAAGCAGGGCACCGCGTACGTCCATTGATGAATGCTTGGGTTATTGAGAGACTGGGTCTAATGTGGTGTTGGTTGACACTGGATGCGATGGTCAGGGTGGCGCCCGAGATGATGAACTGGATGCTGCCGGCCGACAAGCGGCGGGCGTTCACCAAGGGCGCGGACAAGCCGTGGAAGTACTTTGTCAAGGCCAACCACCCGGACATTGTCGAGCTCGCCCTGGTACGCGTCATGCATTTGCTTGATGTTGCAGAGCTGGAGGACCGCCAATCACTGACATGTCGCTGCCTGTGACTGACACCTAACAGGATGTGGAGCTGCTGCGCATGTTCATCTCACCGACGGGCCGCATCCGCCCGCGCCGCTTCACGGGTCTGACGGCCAAGCAGCAGCGGAAACTGGCGCGCGCGGTCAAGATCTCGCGTCAATTGGCGCTGCTGCCGTACCTGTCGCGCTACCCGGATCCGTCGCCGGAGCAGTGGAAGGCCATGGAGGAGGAGGACATTGCCAAGCTGCAGGCCATGATGGAGAGCAGTGACTACACCGAGGAGGAGGACGACGACGACGAGCTCGACGAGGACTTCGAGTATGATTAGAGGAAGGAATAGAAAAACACCCCACACCACGCAAAAACAACAGCAACAACGGCACCGACACCTCTCCACCACTCGGTCAACATGAAGAAGGCGGCGATGTGATACGATGCTCGGTATCATTCAACAGCTCGTGAGCGGACTACTAAACTGTCGGAGATGTAACGGGAACTTGGTCCGAGATGGAGGTGATGAACTGGATGAACAACGGCAAGGCGATCATCTCGTGGTGGAGGCTAATGAGGCTGACGGAGCGGAAGAAGACGAGCAATGTAGTGTATTCGTTGGTTTTATATACAGATACCAAGCCTGCTCACGCATGGCGTCGAGCGGCAACATACAAGACCATACAGTCGACATACAGGTCGTATAAATTGGCGAGAGGCATATATCGAGAAGATGATGGATAACGCTGCTGTCTACCACCGTCCTGGCCCTCGGCCAGAGCAAGCAGATGGCGGAGGCACCACGCACGAAACGGAGCATCTACTCCGAGTCGCTGTCGTGCTTGGCCTTCTTCTTGGACTTCTTCTTGGACTTCTTCTTCTCGGGTGACTCGCTGCCGGCGGCCTCGGCCTCGCGCTTGAGCTTCTTCTTCTCCTTCTTCTCCTTCTTGGCCTTCTTGCGCGCGGCCTCGTCGTCGCTGCCGGCCTCCTCCGCCTCGGCCTTGACCTCCACCTTGACCTCCTCGATCAGCGGCTTGGCGCTGGAACCGTTCGCAGCGTACAGGGCCGACACGTCGGCGGGCGTATTTTCGTTCACCTTGCCGAACTTGCCGATCTTGCCCTCCTTGACGAGCGACTTGACCTTCTGCGCCATGGGTCCCAAGCCCCAGCGACGCGGGTACGTGTCGCGCTCCATGATGACGCGCTTGATCTTGGCGACGACGCCATGGTCGCACGTGGCCATGACAGCCGTAGTCATCTGGGCGACGCCGACGGCGATAGCCTCGCCCTTGGTCGTCATGAGCACCACCTCCTCGCCAATGTCAATGTCGTCGGCGAAGCGCAGCAGGCCGGGCAGCATGAACTTGGCGCCGTAGCAGATAGCGTTGACCGACGAGTCCTTGACTACGACGCGCTTGTACGTCGTGAGCAGCACCTCGAGCGGGCGGACGATGCGACGCAGGTACGACTCGTCCTTGTACGTGTCGTACTGGTACTGCGCGTCCAGCACGTCGTGCATGGTCACCATGGCGTCCGCCTCGCCCAGCACGCCCGAGCGCACGCGGCGCAGCTCCTGCATGTGGCCGCCCACGCCCAGGACGAGGCCCAGGTGGACGCAGAGCGTACGGATGTACGTGCCGGCCTCGCAGCTGACCCAGAAGACGCCGAGGTTGCGGTCCTGGTCGAACTCGATGAGCTTGGACTGGTAGATGGTGCGAATGCGCAGCTGGCGCTTGACAGCCGAGATGAGCGGCGGGCGCTGGAAGAGCGCGCCCGTGAGCGTCTCGATGGCGCGCGCCAGCTTGGCCTGCGAGTCGATGGCCGAGTGCAGGCGCACGACGGCCACGTACTCCTTGCCGGCGCCCTGCTGGGCCTTGACGAGTCGCGTGGCGCGGTCGATGCAGACGATGAGGCAGCCCGTGACCTTGGGGTCCAGCGTGCCCGAGTGGCCCGTCTTGTCGACGCGCAGGATGCGGCGGATCCAGGCCACCACCTCGTGCGACGACGGGTTGGCCGGCTTGTCCAGGTTGATCACGCCGTAGCGCACGTAGTCCGATAGGTTGCGCTTCAGCGGGCTCGTGCTGCACGGGATGGGCGTGTAGTGACCCGTGCGCACGTTCAACTGGTTGTAGTCGCGCAGCAGCAGCGGCCACTTGGACGTGTCCAGCTTGGGCGCCGCGCTCTCGGGCGCGATCAGGTCGCGGCCCGCGTCCGACGCGCCCGCAGCAGCAGGCGACGAGGCCTCCAGGTCTGTCGAGGCCTTGCGCTTCTTCTTCTTGCTCTTACGTTCCATCTCCGCCGCCGTCATGGTCTCTGCAGCGCTCGCGAGGGCTCTCGAGAGGGAAAATGGGAGCAGCCGCGGGCGCGAGCGGCAAAGCGTCCCGAGCTTTTGCGTTGGTTGGTGGAGGAGGCGCCAGGGGTACGACGTAACCCCAGGGGGTACTCTCGGAGGGGGTACGCCCTTGCGCTCTGATCCTGGTGGTGGTTTTGATGGCAGGCAACGTAACAGGGGTACGCTGCGGAAACCCTAAGGAGTACAGCATGTACCTCTTAGGGTTTTGAGAAACGTAACCTCAACTTTTGCGGCCAACCAAAGCTCCAAAGGCGGACGAACAACGCGAGCAGGTAAATGGGCGATGATGTGGCAGTGGAGACGGCTCTGTAGCGCGCGTTGTGATGCACCACGCGTTGATGTAGAGGCATGGATGGACGCAGGACGCGTAGAGTTCGGTGCTGACTCCGGTCGCGTTCTTTTACGTCCACTATTGACGCCTGCAGGAAGCGCTCAAGTCTCTCAAGTGACACAATGGTGCGCCAGCTCAAGTACCATGAGCAGAAGCTGCTCAAGAAGGTGGACCTGCTGGACTGGCGCAAGGAGAACAACCTGCACGAGATCAAGGTGATCCGGCGCTACCGCATCCCGGACCGCGAGCAGTACCACAAGTACAACCGGCTCGTGGGCCACATCTCCAAGGTGGTGGCGCGGCTCAAGAAGCGCCCGGCGAATGACCCGTTCCGCGCCAAGACGACCGAGGCGCTGCTGGAGAAGCTGTTCAACATGGGGCTCATCCAGACCAAGAAGTCGCTGCTCAAGGCCGAGGAGGTGAACGTCTCGAGCTTCTGCCGCCGCCGCCTGCCCGTCGTCATGGTGCGCGTCAAGATGGCTGAGACCATCAAGGAGGCCGCCACCTTCGTCGAGCAGGGGCACGTGCGCGTCGGCCCCACGGTCGTCACCGACCCGGCCTTCCTCGTCACGCGCTCCATGGAAGACTTTGTCACGTGGGTCGACAGCTCCAAGATCAAGCGCACCATTATGAAGTACAACGACAAGCTCGACGACTACGACCTGCTCGGCAACTAGGCAGTGGCATCCGCCCGTCGGTCGGTCATTCATTCAAGCACTTCTACCGCTGCCATTGCTTCTGGAGGTTGGAGGTGGATAGAGAGTCCGAGAGAGGTGGAGGCTGTGTTTTCTAATGCTACGTTCGTGTTTCATATCCCAGACTGGTGGTGTTCGTGCTTGGAGTGGTGCTCATGAAGGCAGCATGCGTGTGCCCTCGACGTTTATTCACATGTGATCCACTTATAATGCACGTGGTGAGTTGGAGAGCATCCTCCGCGTCAGCAGCTCTCTCCGCCGGCGACCGTCAGGCAGGACGTGCGCTCGACCGACGCGAGCAGCACCATAAGCAGCGACCAGAAGAGCAGGAAGCCCGCGATACCGAGTGCCGCAATTGCCGTCCACTTGCCCACCGTCTCCGCATCACTGAGGTTGCCACCGACGTCATCGCTGTCGCCGTCCGATGCCTTGTTGGCTCGGATCCCGCCGAACAGATCCACTCCCTGCATCTTGCTGCTCGTCGGCGTCTCAATCACCAGCGTGCCCGTCGCCTCCATCGTCTTCTCTTGATCGCTTTCGCCCTTGTCCACCGTGGAAGCCTCCCGCGAGGACGGCAGCAGCGGCAGCGCGGCGATGTTGAGCAGCCGCACGATGACCGCGACAACGACGCAGAGCATCACCTGCGAGCGAGCGTGGGTCGAGTCGGCCGCGTACTCGAAGTCGAAGACGTCAAAGTGCTCGCCGATGGACTGCGACAGCGTGATGGCGAACGGCACCGCGAGGTTCCCTGCCGTCGATGCGACCAGATTGAACGATGTGCTCTCGATGCCCGGCTCGACCACGCTCGTTGCGACGAACAGCACCACGAGGAACGCGATCGCGTCAAAGAACGCGATGATCTGCTCGAAAAAGAGCAGCGCCGTCGCGTATCTCAACACGTTGAACACGGCGAACAGCGCCAAGACGAGCGTGACGAAAGCGGACGCGACTGTCGCGATGAACGCGAGTCTGCGCCCGTACCACTTGCTGCTGCCACCATAGATGAAGTCGACAAGCTTCCTTTCTTCCTGAGACGTCGGCCGAAGCAGTAGCAGTGCCACAGCAATCGACGCAGCAGCGAAGACTGCAACGTGCACGCTCGCGAACACACTGGTCGTGAGCAAAGCTGCCGGCGCCCAGTCTTCATAGATGGCTTTGGCGGTTGACGCGTAGTACGTGAAGCACACGCGCGAGATAAACGCGAACGCGCTGGCTCGGAGCACGGCTCGTCGACGCGCGAGCCGCCACACTGCGCGCCGGCACTCGTTCAACTTCGACAACGTCGATGCCAGTACAGAGGTAAAGCCGAAGCGAGTCGATTCTTCGCTGGAGCGTTCGGTTTGAGAGACGACGACGGCTTCTTCACTGACAAAGAACCACGTCGCAACGAGCGCGGCGACAGAGGTCAACAGCGCGAGCACCATCATGCCGTTGAGTGGCGCGCCCCACGCGAACGACCCGCCGTACTCGCTGCTGTTGCAGAGGAACGCGGCGAGAAACATGGTCACAAACTGCGCGCTGAAGCGCACGCCGTAAACGGACGCCATGATGACTCGGGCAGCATTCCCGTCGCTCTCATCCGCAGTAAGCTTAATGTTTGGGGTGGCGGATCCCCACTGCGGATGCTGCTTGTATCTCTGCGCGAGCTCAAGCGTCGCACCATCAGCAGCAACGTCCGCGAGCACAAACCCGAACGCCACCATGGTGAACAGCGCCGCGTACATCCGACCCGCATCAGGCGCCTCGTAGTTGATCACAGTGTTCCCACTGTCGTTCGCCGTCAGGTACGCTGTCCCGACGGGCACCGCCACGAGTATGAGCGAGAAGAGCAGGCTCCACACCCAATCAGCCAGCATGTAAGCTCGACGGCGAGACCCACGCACGGCCACACAGTCGGACGCGAGCGCCGCGAAGACCTTGAGCAGCCAGGGCACCGCCATCCAGCGCTCAGCCGCGTACGCCAAGTAGTCGCTCACGTTCAGGTAAACGTTGAGAAACGGGTACGCGAGCGCCTGCTGCAGGCCGTGGACGACGCCCACCGCTGCGTAATGAATGACCAGCCCGACGTTCTCCCGTACCAACAGTAGACTCAGCGGCGAGTGGTGCGCTTGGAACTGCTGCTGCTGGAACTTCATCGGCCCGATCGAGTCGGCGAGGTGCACGGGCGAGGAGGAAGACGGCCGGCCGGTGCTGCTCGAGCGGTACGGAAGCAGCGCCGCGTCGTCCACGTCGCTGACCGACGCCACCGACGCCGTCTCGAGCATGGAGAACTGCTGCCGACTCACATGCGGCGAGGTCATGGCGGACGGATGCGCTTCTAGGCGACACCGCTGCTGCTGTATGGACTGGTTGAACACAAGCAGAAGACCGCGAGCGACTCGCCACTAGCGCAACGTGCTGGTGGCGTGCTAAAGGCGGGGAACTGCCTTTCAAACCGTCTTGACTGTCGTCAAGTGTGCCCATTGCTGGTCTGTTCGGGGAGTTATTCAGTGCTAGAATTTGATGTTGTGGTCCACACGTCGGTCTGGTTTTGTGCTGACTTCACCTGCGTGAAATTATACATGTATGAATTGATACAGGTTCGGATGCCCATGAGGACCTGCTAGCTTCAACCTATTCAACAGGTTGAAGCGGATCCTGGCGTTGCCCACCCGACGCTACGCGCATTGAACGGAGTCCTGACCCGAGCCTGGAGCTTCGTCACCAATCGTCATTCCAAGGAACTCGTAGCATTCGGGCTGCCAGGCATGAACATCACCTCCGTCGCTGCCGTCGGTCTTCACGAAGGTGGCGGCGATGAACTTGTCCAGTCGACGGTGGAGCGCGTACCCTCGCAGCGCCATCTCGGTAAACTGAGCAAGCGCGTCCGAGCACTTGCCCACTTCAGTGTTTTTTGTCTTCGCTCTCTCAATCAAGAGACGAAAGTTCTTGGAGCCCAATAAGTCGTTGTCGAGACGACCGGAGAGGTGCGAGAGGCGATCCCACAGGAGTCCGTGAACGCGATATAAGATGCTTCGCGAGTCAGAAGCAGCCTCGGCCTCTCGCAGGTGACCACTGACGAGCTCCTTCACCTTCGATATCACCTTCATGACGGCGTCTGGACGCACATCGGAGTCGGCATCGGCAATTCGCTCAGTCTGACCGTTGTCTGCGGGTCCGTCCTTCGCCAGCATCGACAATACGTCGACTACAGTGCAGATCTTGATCCGGTCGCTCGGTTGGAATCTGCACATCTTCTCCACCAGCGACCACTGATTGTCTGTGCACTCTCTCGGGCGTGACGGCAGCTTCCCCTCAGTTACATAACACTTGACGACAGTATTGTAGTGCGACAGCCACGGAGTTGAAACGGGGACGGATGAGTCGCGCTTGCGCTTGTTCGATCGCGAAACCTCCACAACGCGGAGCGCCTCCACGATGCACATGCCTAGTGCAAAGATGTCGGACGCGAACGTTAGTCTCGCTTCTTCATCTGCCAGACACTCCGGCGCCACCCAATGCCATGCTCCGGTCTTGTGAGTGCTGCCATCGTCCGACTTGTTAACGGCCGTGCTCAACCCGAAGTCCGTCACCTTCGCCTTCCGATCGCTCCCCACCACAATGTTGTTGCACTTCAAGTCGCCGTGGACGACGCCACGCTCGTGCAAATACTGAACGCCGAGCGCGGCCTCGAGTAGCTTCGGCCATATCTGATCTGGATGTTGCCGAATAAACTTGTCGAGCGAGCCGTTGGCGGCATATTCACACAGGAAGAACGGCGTTCCGACGTGACAAGCGCCAAAGAGACGAACGATGTGCGGGTGGCTCAGGTCAAACCAAATGTCCACTTCGCGCTCAAATATCCTGCGTGCTTCCTCTCGCTTTGCCCTGCTCGCAGAGGTCTCAGTAGTCGTTCCCGGTCTTGTCGATTGTGTGATTGACGCCATTAGAGAGGGCATCGACCACATGCTGGTCGTGTTAGCGCTGGCTTTCTTCACCTGCTTGACGTCCACCTCCGAGTCGAACCACTTGGCGAGGAACAAGCTTCTGAAGCTGCCTTCCGCAAGCCATTTCCACTCGCCCAGCTCGTACCGCGGGACGAACCACGCCGGCGTTGTTGATACAACACTGGCTCCTGTCTGTTTGCTGATGTCAGCATAAGCCTGTCGCATGGTCGCGAGTTGCCCCGTCGTGTAGCTGGATGTGTGGTTCTCAATCTCTGACTTGAGAGTCGCGAGGAAAGTAAGGCGATCGTATTCGGATTTAAGTCCGCTCAGCACCAGCCACGACTTAGAGATTTCCGACACGAACATATCCAGTTGGTTGGCGTGTTGCTCCGACCACTGAAACTCCTTCCTCTTGTTGTCATCGCAAGTCCTCCCAAGCAACCTCGACAGATCTCGGACGCGCCGCTGGTAAGCATGTATGCATCGGCATGTAGCTCGGGTCGATGACAGACGAAGGATGCGATTGACTTGAGAATCCGTTTGGAGCGCACTGTGGAAGTCGCTCAACAGTTCGTGGAACTGCCTAAGCAGCCTTAGTGGCTGGGGCAGGTGTGGCGCGTTGATGCAAACATCTTCTTGAGCAGCAAGCCACTCGAGTCTACAAGCAATAGATGCCGCCGACTCGCGCTTGCTCGGATCTTGAGAGCACATGGTGCCATCAAGCTGCAAAAATCACCGGACAAGTCTGCGGGTTCATATTCGCGTTCATTCCGCCAACAATCATCCGGACGCCACAGTTGTTTCGTCTGTGCTTTGACGAGCCCGTCAGGTTTATCTGCCCACGGCTTCACCCCCGCCACCGCCTCCACGATGCACAGCCCCAGTGAATATATATCCGATGCAGTTGAGCCAGTTTCTCCTTTTAATCGCTCAGGAGCTTGCCACCGCATTGACCCGAGGAATACCTGCACCTTCGTCGGGGCGTCACCTTGAATTGACCTACTCAGCCTAAAATCGGCAAGCTTCGCCAAGCCGTCGTTGCCAACGAGGATGTTGTTCCCGTGGAGGTTGCCGTGGATAATCTTCCGTTCGTGTAGATATGCCAGACCAAGTGCTGCCTGGTGCAGTAGCTTCCACGGCGTTCGGCGACTGGGGTCACACGCGGCGAGATACTCAACCAGTGATCTGCTGCTCACGTACTCACAGACGAAGAAATGATGGCCGACGTCGCATGCGCCGTACAGTTTGATCACATTGGGATGCCGAAGCTGATGCCAAAGACTCACTTCCTCACTAAAAGACCAGTTGGAAGCACCAGGAATGAACAACTTGACCACGACGTCCGTGTCCAGCCACGTAGCATTGTACTCCCACCGACGTTCCCGTTCTCGTCAAACTTGTGAAGCTTAACTTCAAACGGCGAGACGAACCACTTCGACGAACCAAGAGATGTTGTCGTACCAACTCCCTTGGCTTCATCGAACGTGAGTCTAACGTACGGGGTGAGGAAGCGCTGAATGTCTTGGTGGCTGTGCTTCGCAGCAAAAGAGATCGCCGATTGGCCAACTGGAGTGGTCAAGTTCGTGTCTGCGTCGCAGCCAACGAGATAGCGCACCACGGAGAGGTGGCCTCGTTCAATAGCACAGATCAGCGGTGTCTGGCCATTGACAGTGGACTCTTGACGTCTGCACCGCGACCGACCAGGTACTGGATAGCCTGCATGTGACCTCCTTGAGCAGCTCGCATCAGTGGAAGCAACCCGTTATCGTCTGCGATGCCCACATCCGCTTCGCGGTCGATGAGAAGTCGCATTACGTCCAATAGACTACACTCGGCCGCCCGCATCAATGGTGTCGCTCCACTGTTGTCGCGAGCATTCACACCAGCTCCTTGATCGACAAAATGACTCATGATCTCCAGTTGACGACGTTCAGCAGCCCTCATGAGCGGTGTGCAGTCATCGCTGTTGGCTACGTTCATGCCCGCACCGAGATTGACAAGATACCGCACAATGTTGAGGTGGCCCAACTCGGCGGTCTTCATGAGCGGTGTCCAGCCTGCGTTGTCATCCGCATTCACATTTGCACCATGGTAACACAGGTACCGCACGACTTCCAAGTGGCCGTTCAGGGCAGCCCAAGTCAGCGATGTTAGGCCAGAGGAATCAGCAAAACTGACATCCGCGCCACGTCCGACGAGGTGCTGTACAACATACCCATGACCGAGCTGGGCAGCCCACATCAGCGGCGTGCATCCATTATGGTCGGCCATATTCACGTCCGCTCCGCTGTTGAGAAGTAGCTGGACGATGTCCACACGGCCACGCCAGGCCGCGTTTCGCAGTGGTGTCCATCCCACGGCATCTCTCGCGTTTACATATGCGCCGCAGCCGACGAGGTATCGCACGACGTCCAAGTGACCGCCCGAGGCAGCGTACATGGTTGGTGTCAAGCCGAAGATATCCACGTTATTCACATCTGCGCCGCCGTCGGCAAGAATTTGCACAGTCTCCAAGCGACCATCGTAGGCAGCGTACGTCAATGATGTCCGTCCAAACTCGCCGAGGCTGAGTCGACGAACCACTGCTCAACGTTCAAGCGATCGTACACAGGAGACATCCCGAGTGGTGTTCGCTTCGTCTCCTGATCGCCTTCCACGCGCGCCCCGGCGTCCTGTGCTTCATTCGCGCGCTGCAGCAACGCAGTCGTGATATCTGCTTGCTTCGTCTCGCCCATCTGCTGCGCCATCTCCACGAATCGTGGCCCGCGATGCTGCAAAGCGCTGTTGAGCTCGTCGGACTATTGAGCTCGTCGAATAGATAGCAACTGATCCCGCGGCAAATAAATGAGAGGGAGGAGGCCGCGACCGCCGCTCCGTCTGGCACTTACTGAATCCTTCGCATACCTCTCACTCACAGCGAAAGTGGCGAGCCGGCAGAACGTTCGAAGCGTGCAAGTCGCGAGTCGTTGCTAATTTGAACCCAGGTGACTTCTGTTGGCGAGCCGTGTTTTTTTTTTTACCTGTTGTCGAACCACAAGCAGTTTTCATCTGACAATTCAATTATGAACCGATATTCGACGCGGCTGCTTGCACGTCACGTTGGCATCTGAAACCGGATAGTGCGCGGGGTTATCCATTATGCCTAGCGCGACGACTTGATTTTGGTTGGTCATTTCGTTTAGAACGACGAAGAGCAAAGTCGAACAGCACTCATTACGGCGGCAACATCAGCCTCTTCTTCTCTTCATAATGCGCCAATTGCCGCCTTCGTGCCTCAGTCGCCGCAGTAGATACTCAGAGACTCGACAGCCCCTCTCATCTGTAATGCAGATCGCGTACTACACACCCAACGTTCCGTCAGCACCATACGCGACCGAGACTGCAAGCGCATGCAGCCGTGAGTTCCGGATGATCCTTGGTGAGCAACCCGCCTACCACGATGAATGCCCTCCTCAAGCAGGAAGTCGGATCGCTACCACATCACTCCCTCATTTGGCCCGAGTTTCGGAAGCGACTACATGAGTCCGTCGTCCATGGTAATGACGAGTGTCGGGACATTGCGCACGAAATACTAGGGTACTTCTTGAACACCGCTGGAACGGCGATCATCCAGATGATGATCGGTGTTGCTAAGAGCTCGGGACTGTGGCGCTACCCGAGGTTGGAACCGCGCCTTCAGTCACCACGCTAAGAAACACGTAGCACTTTGACCGCCACGCGTGGACGTGACCGCCGTCACCAACATCGCCGGTGTTCACGAATTTGGCGGCGATGAACTTGTCGAGTCGGCGGTGCAGCGCGTACCCGCGCAGAGCCATCTCGGTGAACTGAGCTAGCGTGTCTGTACACCTGACTGCTTCCGTAGTGCTCGTCTTCGCGCTCTCGAGAAGAGCTCGAAAGCTCTCGGAGCCTAGTAGGTCGCCATCGAGCCGATCGGAGAGGTGAACGAAGCGCTCCCATAGTAGTCCGTAGACGCGTTGTAGAACGCTTCGAGATTCAGAGGCTTCGTTGCTGCCGTTTTGATGGCTCATGTGCTGTTGCATCTCCGAAATCACCGCGTGAACACGTTGCAGAGGCTCCATAGGGTCAGTCCCGGCGCTCGGCTTGGTCTTTTCCTCGCCCGATAGACCGTCATCGACCAACCTCACAAGATCGTCGACCACAGTGCAGATCGTGAGTCGTTCGCTCGGATTGAACCTGCACATCTTCTTAACCAGGTCCCAATGACTGTCCGAGCATGCCGTCGGGCGCAGCGGCAACTCTCCATGCGTCACATGATACTTCACCTCTGGATTGCCGAGCGACCCCCAGGGCAGAGGAGGCGGAAGATGAGAGGAATTGCGCTCGCTCGTGGCAGATTGCGTGGCCTCCACGACACGCAGAGCCTCCACGACGCACATTCCCAGCGAAAAGACGTCGGACGCGAACGTTGGGGTAGTTGATTCGCCAGCAAGGCACTCAGGCGCCACCCAGTGTCATGCGCCTGTTATAGGGGCGCTTTCAGCGTCTTCACCCGCGCTGAGGACCGAGCTCTGTCCGAAGTCCGTCACCTTCGCCTTCCCATCGCTCCCCACCACGATGTTGTTGCACTTCAAGTCCCCGTGTACGATGCCGCGTTCGTGCAAATACTGAACTCCGAGAGCGGCTTCAAGCAGCTTCTGCCAGACCTGGTCTGGGTGCTCTCGAAGATACTTGTCGAGCGAACCGCGCGACGCGAATTCACACAAGAAGAAAGGGTTCCCAACGTGGCACGTGCCGAAAAGGCGAACGACGTGCGGGTGGCTCAGGCCGAACCAAATGTCCACCTCGCACTGGAACATTTTGCGCGCCTCCTCTCGCTTCG
>JAADXW010000743.1:0-16452 GCA_023337975.1 Phytopythium ostracodes
CGTCAGGAACGCCTCAATCTGCTCCCGACCGTTGATGAACTCGTTGCGGTTGCGCCACTTGCTGTCCGCCGTGTAGGCGAGCGCGACCTTCTTGGCGTCGCGCGTGTTCCACGCGTCCTCGGCGGCGCGCACCTTGGCGGCCGCTGTCTCCCTCGTGAACGGCGGGAGCGGAGGGCGAGCAGCAACGCCACCGGCCCACCGCACTGGCGACCGCAGCAGCATTGAAATTTTCAGATCCCCGCCATATTCGCTCGGCCGTCCACCCGCAGCGAGAGCTCGACGCGCGCCGATTATCGTCTCCGTCCTCCCGCTCGCGATCTTGGTATCAAAGTCACTTTGACAAAGTGGCCTTTGACTGACGTTCATATTCTTCGTCATCTACTGTTTTAAGATGGTTCTCAGATAGGTACACTCCCTCCATACTGAGCGCAACATAATGGCGGCGTGTCGCTCAAAACGGCACACTGTACCATTCATTTTCAAGGTTTTTCAAGGTTTTACGGAAAATTTGGGTTGGGTTTTTCTCTTTTTTGTCAGCCGCGCATCAGCGAGAGGGAAGGGAGGCGGGGAGGGAAAGCCCCGTACAAACGCACACAACACACATCCTCATACAACATTCGCGCGCGTACTTTCTCGCGGGCAGTCCACGGCTTCCACGCTTGCACGCTCTCCGTGACGGTCAAGGCGATTACCCGACGCGCCGCGGTTTCTAGCGGCGTCTTACTGAGGCGATCGTCGTTTTCCCCGGCGCTGTATCCTTCGCGGGGACCGAGAAACACGACAACCCTAGGAGAAAGGGCGGGCACGATTCCGCCGTCCACGACCTCGAGCGCCGCCGCCGCCAAGCGGGCCCCCGCCGCCGCGTCCGCCATGTTGAACCGTTTCTCTAGCGCGGTGCAGAGCGCCGTGCAGTCGGCCTCGGCCTCGGTGCAGGGCATGCTGGGCGAAGAGTTCAGCAAGCATTACGAGACGCCCAAGGACTCGACGGCCTCGGGTGGCCACGAGCTGTCGTGGAAGATCTTCCCGGCCGTCTCCAAGAAGAACGGGCAGGAGATGAGCATCTTTGTGTTTGACAAGGACGACCTGAAGAAGCTCAAGAACCGTGAGTCGCACGAGCGCATCCTCGAGGTGCTGCGCCACGAGATGAAGACGCTGCGCCTGCTGCGCCATCCGCACGTGCTCAAGGTTGAGGAGGTGTTCGAGGAGAGCCGCCGCACGCTCAGCTTCGTTACGGAGCGCGTCGTCTGCTCGCTCGCGAACGCCAATAAGAACTTCACGAACGTCGCGAACGTCACGCCCGAGGTGCTCGAGATCGGCCTCACAGAGTTTGAGATCGCCTGCGGTCTCATGCACGTCGGCGAGGCGCTGAGCTTCTTGCATCGCGAGGGTCGCCGCGTGCACTTGAGTCTCGGCCCGCACAGTATATTTATTACCCCCAAGGGCGAATGGAAGCTCGGCGGTATGGGCTTTTGCCGAGTCGTCGAGCCCGGACAGACGTCGCGCAGCGAGTACTTCAGCTACCAAGGCGCGCGTGCGTCAGAGCCCGGAGGAAGCTGGGAGCCGCCGCTTGAGTATGCCGCGCCGGAAGTGGTGACCGAGCCGCGGCAGTTTAACAGCAGTGCCGACATGTTCTCGCTCGGCCTGCTCGTCTACGAGCTGTTTGTGCCCCCTCGCGCGGATGGCGGCCGCAACCCCGTGCTCGATGTGCGCGACGGCAACACTATGACCCACGGCTACAAGGTGCAGTCGCTGCACCCGATCGCATTCCCTTCGTCGGTCCCCGTGCCGCTGCAGAACACGATCCGGTCGCTGCTGGCACTAGAGCCGCCCAAGCGTCCCGAGGCGCGCGCGTTCCTCGCGTCACCTTTTTTTGACTCGGGGCCTATCAAGACGCTTCGTATGTTGCAGAGCCTGGTAGAGCAGGATCCTGCGTCACAGGCAAAGTTCCTGACGACGCTGCCCGAGGAGATTGACGGGTTCTCGCCTCGCGTGCTGCGCGATATGGTGATCCCGGGGCTGCAGTCTGTAGTCATCAACAAGGCCGTTGCGCCGTTTGTCATCACGCCCATGCTCAAGATCGTCGCCAAGGTGGACAAGATCACGTTTTCCCACTCGATCGCGCCCATGATGATCCCGCTGCTGGCCATCACGGAGCCCGTACAATGCATGCTCATGTTTGTCTCGAACCTCGAGACGCTGGTACCCAAGGCCGAAGACGGCTACATCCGCGACCACATCGTGCCCATGCTGTGCCGCGCGCTCGACAGCACAGTACCCGAGATTCTGGACACGGTGCTCAACAAGATCGTCGATCAGGCCAGTTTGTTTGAGTACCGCATCCTCAAGCAGGTCATCTTGCCGCGTGTGAACAAGTTGATTCTGCAGCCGCCGCAAATGTCGGTGCGCGTGAACGCGCTGCTGTGGCTTGCCAAGTCCTTCCACGTATTCGACAAGGACTTGCTGATCGAGAGTGTGCTGCCGACGCTGGCGCAGACGCTGCAGACGGACAAGACACCAGCCGTGTGCATGTGCATTTTGGGCTGCTACGACAACCTCGGCAAACATATCGGCCCGGAATTTATCGCGAAGCTGATCCTGCCCGCTGTCGCGCCGCTGTTGTGGGAGCAGACGCTCAACAACTCGCAGTTTGACGTGGTATGTGAGAAGCTGCAAGATATGATCAAGGCAGTGATCACGGAGCGCGACAAGAGCTTTAACGCTGAGAGTTCGGTGAAGTCTGTGACGACGGGCATCACAGCAGCGTCGGGCATGTCAGAAGCTGTGCGTGCAGCTGAGGCGTCTCAAGAGCGAGCTACTGGTGTCGCGGCGGCCAACAAGCTCTTGTCAGAAGAGTATGTCCCACCAAAGAAGGACAACGAAAGGAAGGGCAGCGGGTCTCCAAAGAAACCCGAGCCGTACTCGGACAACCCGTTCTACTTGGGCAGCAGCGACTCCCGGCGGACCCAAAGCAGTGCAACCATCGACCAGCAGCGTAGCGGCGAGTCGCGTGACTCGACGTCCGATCGGTCAGAAACGTTTTCGTCCCGGCGGCGGGCGGCTAAGAAGAGCGGATCGCGCACGAGTCGTCGCGCTGGGGCCCACAAGGACGACGGCGCCGCCAACTTGCTGGATATCCCGTCAGCTCAGGTATGGAAGCGATCTGTGGACATTTCTGTGGGTGCTCAATCCGCTTACTTATTGCTCTGCGGTTTTTGTTTTCAGCCGGCGACTTCGGGTGGACTACTTGACACGAGCGGATTACTTACGAGCCTGCCATCGACTATCCCACCGGCGCCCGGTTCGAGTGGCGGCGGCGCGAGTGCGGGCATGTTCAACGGCATGAGTATGGGCGGCAGTTCAACAACGGTCATGACGACGTCTTCGTTTTCGACGCAGCCGGCCATGTCGTATCCGAGCAACACGATGCCGCAACAGCAGCCGGGCATGATGGGAGGCTACGGCGGCCAAACACCTGGCATGGTGAACCAGTATAACCCGGCCATGATGCAAATGACGCCGTACGGGCTCCAGCAGCAGCAAGCGCCCATGAACGGCGGCTACGGGCAGCAGGGAGGAATGAACGGCGGCATGATGATGGGCAACGGAGGCATGGCTGGCCCAGGGCAGATGCTCCAGATCCAGGCGGCGCCGGGCTACCCGCAGCAACAGGGAACCTCAACCGACCCGTTTAGTGCGTTCGACGGTCTGTAGAAGCGCAGGAGTGCATTGTGTCGAGTTGGATCGAGTTTGAAGGTGGGGAGGAGAGCGCGAGTTGGACGGATGAAGCCCGGGTCCATCGCGGCTTTCTCGTGCATGTCTAAGAGGGTCGACGCAGCGGGTGTATAGATTTGGAGAGGCCGTGGCAAATGCGAAGGTCGCGACTGTCGATCACTGGTGTTGTGTGTCGGCTTTGAGAGCGGCGGCATGTGACGTTAGCATCGACACGAAGGCGGTCATGACGTCATGGCGTGTGTTTCTCATACTCGTCCAGCTTCCTGTTGGTCTTATGCACTTCGAGAATTTCACTTTGCTCCTCTCAAAGCTTTCGTATCTCTCGCTTGCCCCCTCTTCTAGAAACCCGCCGAACACTCCCTCACACTTGACGTTTGTATGTCATGTCGCACATCTCGAAGCGCGCAGGTGCCCTCATTCGGCAACGCGAGAGCGCGAACCACTTCAACTTGGCCCTCCTCGCCTCGGGTCAGTTGGCAATTTGCCAGGAACAGCTCACATCCCCAAGCACCAACCGGACCAAGAGAACAAGCTCCGAGAGTACCGCTACAGTACAGCACATACACTGCATCGGCCATGTTCAGCAGTCCGTGGGATCTCGTACGGCCGCGCTTCTGGTACCCCATGTCGTCGCTGGAACAGGGCATGATGGACCTGGAGCTCATGAGCGACCGCATGCGGCGCTCGCGCTTCCCGTTCCGCGACGAGCTGCTGGCGTTACCCAGCGCGGTCGACGACGACGAGTTCTTCCGCGACTTGCCCGTGATGGCGCGCGAGCGCTTGCCGGTCACGCAGCACCAGGCCGCGGAAGGGGACAACAATGACGCCGATGAAGGACAAGGGCGCGCGTTCTCGTCGTACTCGTTCAGCAACTCGTCCGTCGTGGACGACAAGGGCCGCCGCGTGGTGAGCACTCGCCGCCGGTACGAGGACTCGACCGGCCGCCTCAAGGCCGTGCACGAGCGGCAGATCGAGGGCAAGAAGCTGCGCGCCGTCTGGAGCCGCCAGAGCAAGGACGACGCCGGCGTGCACGCGAGCGAGTGCTCGAGCGGCTCGCCCGAGGAGTTCGAGCGGCTGTGGCAGGCGACGCCCTTCGGCGAGGCGCAGAAGAAGACGATCACGCACGGCCAGCAGCACGAGAGCGAGGCGGTCGCTGACGAGAGCGAGAAGCGCGAGGAGCAGCAGCAGACGACGCAGGAAGCGGCCGAGGCCATGGAGTTCGTGGACGTCCCCACCATCGAGGAAAAGCGCCAGCGCGACGTCGACGCCAAGAGGGACAAGGAGGAGACATCACCCCCGTAACGATATACGGTCAGATGAGAGAAAGCAGCGACGTAAGTTAAGAGAGGGAAGATGTAAACGATCTGCATGTTGTGATGTAGACCGAGCAGCTATTTGTTAAGGCCGAGTGACCACCACAACCAACAAGGCAGGTGAACACAAGTGTGACGACAAGCAAAGCGTTGAAGTTTTCCTCCGTGTTTTCACAGGGTCCGAGTGTTGTTATGCACCAGCAAGGAGACGCGGCCCGCCCCGCCCCAGCGAGTGGAGAAGGGCGCGCGCAGCCCCGTCAGCAACCGCGAACAGCAGTCGCTTAAAGAGCGTGGCCGAACTTGGCGAGCGTGGGCTTGAGCTCCGTGTGCTCGGCGAAGACCTTGGCCTCAGCCTCGGCCTGGCGCTTCGACTGGGCGAGCTTCTTCTTGTAGAAGGCGTCCGACTTGAGGATGCGCTTGGCCTCGAGGCGCTTGACCAGCTCGGCGTGGCGCCAGCCGACCTCCGAGGCCAGCTTGCCAAGCACCGTGTACTTGCGGTTGGCCTTCAGGCGGAGCACGCGGAGGGCATCCGGGATGACCATGCGCTTCTGCTTGTCGTACGGCGACGGGATGCCGTCAAAGACCTAATGGGGAGAGAGAGAGTACATTCATAGTTGTCAGATACTGAGCGAAAGTCATCAGCAACCGACGCGGCGACTCACCTTGAGGCGCTGGAGAGCGGCGGCACCACGGGCCGTCTTGTGCGGCAGCATGCCACGGATCGTGCGCCAGAGCATGCGCGACGGGGCACGGTAGTGGATGGGGCCCTTCTTGGGGTTTGTGGCCGTGCGCTTGTTCAGGAACTGGAAAAACTTGACCTTGTTGCGCACGTCTGTTTGCAGCGGAGACACACGACATCCGTTCCGACGCATCGAAATCCACAGATCGACATGGTCAGTGTCTCTCTTCGGTGTTGGAAAAGCACCAGGGGATTTCTTGTCGGGAGGAAGAGGTGGTGCTCCAGCAGACGGCATGACACACCGCCGCTTCACACTCAGAGAGCGATCCACGGGGGAGTCTGCACGCAGCGACTTTTGCATGTTTGAAAGGCGGCGAAGAGGGGGAGCAGACAGCCAGCACCTTCGCCCACGGCGGACCGTGTGCGCGCGCGCAGCGTCTTCGTCTCCGGCCCTTGCTTCCCTCCTCGTGTTGGCTTGGTTGATGCTTGCTTCTCTCTCCTCTCTTTCTCTCGGACCGAGAGCAGGCAGCGGACGAGCGGGCGTAGCTTGTTCCATCGTGCGATCCACTCGGGAGGCGCGGTCCTTCGTTGACACAAGCCAAGTCATCAAGACGCGCTGCCCGAAAGTGGCCCACGCACACGATGGCACTCCACACGCACACCACGCAGCGGCCCCAGCCGCTCCTTCGCGCCGACTCGGGGCCAAAAGAAGAAGACGCACACACACAGACATCGCCACACACAAGAAGCGATGCAAGGCGCCGGAGACACGCACCCACACACGCAGAGGAGAAGCCGCCAGCTCTCTCCCCTCTCTCTCTCTCTCTCTTCGCCCACGCCTCTTCCAAACGCGCAGTGGCCGACAAACGCGGGCAGACACCTCCCGTCGCCCTCACCTCGTTCGCTCCCGGCAAGAAGAAACACGCAGACAATCAACGCATGTACTTACGCGAGCCCGAGATCTCGAGCTGCTCGCAGCGGACGGCGACGACGTGCTGGCCCTGGAGGAGCTCCTTGGCGATCAAGGAGGCCAAGCGACCCAGCAGGTGGCCGCGGCAGTCGACAACGATCGGCTTCTCAAACACCATCTTTCAAGAACCACGAGGAAAAGAGGAAATGCCGAGCCACCCGGAGGCATCGCATGCCATGTTGGAGGGGAGCCCCCCCCCGCCAACCGCTTGCAGCGCGCGGAATTCCCGCTTTTCCACCAATGCGTGGCTAGTACGATGACAATATTTCAGCCAATGAAAAGGGTGAAAATCCATTGCGGTTCGTGTCGGAACCGGTTCATGACACCTAGCCTTAGATCGGACCGGTCCGGATTTCAATTGCATGATTACAGTCCGAGGGCACTATTTACTTACTGTCCTCAACGTTTCCTTTTTTGTTGGGGATCAAAAAGCGGGAAAGTGCAACGCGGACGAGGAAAATGGCCGGCATGACGCCCGTCCGACGGTTTAATGTATGTGCGCGGCTGCGCTGGATGCGTTCGTGGACGCCTAGCCATGTGTAAAAAAGGCGCATCGATGCAATCTCTCTCTCTCTCTCTCTTTATGGCGCTTTTCGGCGGTTTCTTGACGGCGATGTCGTCGATGTTCTGCAGTGGACGGAGGCGTGGACGGAATCCGAGCCTGCGGAGGCGGCGCTTCCGGAGCGGCGACGGCGGCAGGAGAGCGTGGCGATGGCCGCGGCGTTCCGCCAGGAGTCGCAGGCGCGGTGGGAGTCCGCGAGGCACCTCCGCGACGCGCCCGTGCTCGCGGATCTCGAGCGCACCGTCAAGGAGACCAACGAGCGCAAGCAGCAGCAGAACGCGAGCGCCCAGCGCTTCAAGACCAGCGGGGCTGGTACGACGTCGTCTGCCAGTAATACCACTGCCGGTAGTGGGTCGGCTGAGCAGCCCGCATTTCGCCAGCGATCGCGTCATTCGTGGCAGAAGCAGCGTCGCGAGCTGCTGGACCAGGCCGAGCAGATTGGACGGGGCAAAGCGAGCGAAGTGCTGCAGGAGAAATCTGCTGGCGCTGACAGTGGCAAGGTAGACGTGAGTCTGGCGTCACAGCTTCTGCGACGTGGCTACGGCCTTGGTGGTGAACCCGTAAAGGAGACGAGCTCGAGCGCTTCAACGCAGGTCCGGAGTAGCGCGAGGGACCGACTGGTCGCGTTCTACGCCAAGTACAACTCCGCGAAGCTCTCGACGGTTGACCGCACGCTTGAGGCTTACAAGGGCCGTGAGACCGAGCTGTTCGCCAAGCTGCATGAGCGCTATGTTGCGAACACTGACGTGCCGCTCAAAGACCGCAAGACCAAGTTCATCACCCAGCCGCATCACCCAACCGTTTACATGGACATTGCGATCGCGGGCAAGCCTGTTGGGCGGACCGTGATGCGACTACTGAGTGACGAAGTACCGTTGGCGGCTGAGAACTTCCGCTGCCTCTGCACGGGCGAGAAGGTACGTGACCACCGCTCTGCTTGAGGTTTGTTGGCAGCAACCGCTGACTATTCCTTATCACCGCAATTGATGTGCAGGGGGGTATTCTGACCTTCAAAGGCTCCAAGTTTCACCGCATTATCAAGAACTTCGTCGTCCAAGGCGGAGGTACGAAGGCGACTGCAAATTTGGCCTGCTCATTGTCTGGCTGTTCTTGATCGAATGAATGACCATGGCGACCTTGCGTGTTCCTGCCGGGCGTTCTCGATATCGTTATCAGACTTCACGATCGGCGACGGGACTGGCGGCCAGAGTATCTACCGGGGCACTCCGCATGGCGATCTGTGGGGGAACTTCAAGGACGAGAAGTTTCTCAAGCACGATGACGTCGGTCTGCTATCCATGGCGAATGCTGGCAAGAACACGAACGGATCGCAGGTACGCAACATTGGGATTGCCCTGGGTACCATGACACAGCCAGCGTACTCACCGAATGATGTCGTTATGCTGTTGATTGCGTTTGCTAGTTTTTCATCACCACCAAGGCGGGGCTGACCAACCTCGACGGCAAGCACGTGGTGTTCGGGGAAGTCGTTGAAGGGCTCGACGTGGTCGACTTGATGCAGAACGTCCAGGTCGACCACGCCAAGAACAGTCGACCGCTCGCCTCCAACGAGGTGGAGGTCGTCGACTGCGGTCAGCTGTAGGCTTCGCAAGCGGCGTGGTAAGGTCACTCCTGGCTGAGAATACATGGATGCGTTGTGTGTGGGAAGCCAATCTTTATTGAAAAAGGAGGTGCGCCAGGTTCTTCTTGATCGTGATTTTGTGCTGGCTATCCGACTCGCCGCCGGAACGTGACGATGTCGCCTCTTGAACGAGCGCTCCACCGACGCGTACCCGCGACTTTAGGACGCCACTTGAGAGCTCCGCGCGCTTGCTGCTAGACGACCGAGTAGCTGCGGGCGCGACCTGTCCCGATCGGCAGTGCGCGCCGCCTCCGTACGAACCTGTGCGAAGCTTATCATCGTCGTCGTTGTTGTCTGTGGAGGATGGGGCGACACCCGGGCTTGTGCCAGAAGAAGAAGCACCGCCGACGCCAGCAGACTGGCGAGTCGAACGTTGAGAGGTGATAGGGTTCGCGACTGGTCCTC
Organism: Phytopythium ostracodes; assembly: GCA_023337975.1. NCBI lineage: Eukaryota > Oomycota > Peronosporomycetes > Pythiales > Pythiaceae > Phytopythium > Phytopythium ostracodes. The sequence continues at coordinate 9,304 of JAADXW010000743.1, forward strand.
GGGTGGGGTTCCGCGTCGGAGGAAGCGACGACAGCGCCGTCAGTCGCCGGTCGAGCTTGTCCAGTGACTCGCGCAGTTGCCGTTCTTCTTCCGACAAAAGTTCTACGTCCGCTTCGTCGAGTGTACCCTCAAGCTGCTGGTTGTCGCGCTCTCGACCAGCAATGCGATGCTCTGGCAAGTTCCTCGCAGCGTAGGCAGGTACGCTCCCTTTGGTACGTTCATGGTTTATCTTGCGAGCGCCCAGATCACGAACGGTTCCGGGCTCATTCATATCGCTCTTGTATTGGTTGGAAGCAGCGACCCGCCCTAGCACGAATGTGTCGCCCTTTGCAACCGTTGGTTCGCTGCGTTGGGTTCTGCTCCGTTGGCTTAATGCGACCAACTGCGGCTTGCTCACGTGAGTTGCCGTGTCCGGTGCCTCAATAGACTTGGAGATCGGGTGCTCCACTCCCTGCGGCTGTGTCGAGGTATCGGCTCGCGTCGTCTTCGCGCGGCGTGGAATACCAGAAGGTATCGTCGTGTCATCGCCTTGCCGCACGGTTTTACTTCCAGTCGTCGTCGAAGGCTCGGGAACATCGGTCAGTGCGTGCTGTTTCTGCATCTTTGAGTCGGACTCGAAGGCTGCTGGCTTGGCAGTGGCGGGTGAGCGTTTCTCTGGGTTGACGCGTACTGGTGATGTTGATGGCTGTTCGCTGCTGGTACGCTGAGGCGTGGCCGAGACGCGCTGCTTCGCCTCCTGCTCCAGCTGTCGGCGCCGTTGCACAAGCTTGGACGCGCACCAGTCCTCGTTACTCAACACTTGAGAAGGCTCCTTCGCTGCCAGCAACGGAGCCACATCCGTCCCTCGAAGCGTACTGCGAGTGGCAGTGTCAGACACCTCTGGCCGTTGGTGAGACACTATCTTCGACCCATACCCGTCGGCAGCTCGCCTCGCGGGCGGTTCCGCCATGGACATGGACATGGACAGCTCCAGGCTGTCCTTCAGCCCGCCACGACGTCCCCCAGGGTGTACTTCCGCCTCATTCGCGCGTTCGCTGTCGCTTTCCGAGTCACCCGAGCTGCCCGACACCTCCAACAAGTCGAATCCCGACGTGGCCGCGCGCTGCGCCACATCGATCTTGGTTGTTGTTACCTGCGCTACCGGGTCGTCCCCGCGTCTGCTGAGCGCCACAGATCCACCGCCGGACTCCTCTCTTCTCCGCGCTTGTCTCCGCTGCGCCCGCGTGGCCTCCATGGCCGCCAGCCGCTCCTCCACGCGCCGCAAGTCGTACGCATCTCCCTCCATCTTCCCGTCGCTTCCGATTCCGGTGATCCTGTACAGACGAACCGACGGGTTGGGAGGGGTTACACTCGTGGTTCCCCCGAAGTATACCCCTCCACTTCAACCTCACCCCTACAGTACCACGCATGTCAAATAGCGTGGTCCACACCAAACTGATCACGCGCCGGATTGTGCGCTGCTCCGTCTCTGGAATTCCCACCAATCACATGCATACATCGCCTCTATTTTGTCCAATCAGGCACCACCTCCGTCTGTTTGCCCAATCAGTCCCGTACCCCCCACCACCAGAAGAATCCCATCCAAGCGAGCGGCGCCGCTCGATCGCCCGTTGGTCTCTCCTTCCTCTCTCCTCCAGGATCTCCTCCCTCACTTCGGATCTTGGGCGACCGCGAGCACGTCTCCGCTGCCTCCCTCCTCTTCGTCTCCAAGAGCTCAAGAGATCCGCCAGCAGCAGCAGCAGCAGCAGCGATGCTCGGCAAGGCGGTGCGCTCGGTGGGCTCGCCCATCAAGCGCTTGGGCGTGCTGCAGCGCGGGCTGGCGGCCGCCGCGTCGGGCGAGGCCAGCGAAGGCCTGAACCGCGTGAGCGCGCGCATCACGCAGCCCAAGTCGCAGGGTGCGTCGCAGGCCATGCTGTACGCGACGGGCATGACGGAGGAGGACATGAACAAGGCCCAGGTGGGCATCGCGTCCATGTGGTGGGAGGGCAACCCGTGCAACATGCACCTGCTGGACCTGGCCGGCGAGGTCAAGAAGGGCGTCGAGGAGGCCGGCCTGGTAGGCCTGCGCTTCAACACGATCGGCGTGAGCGACGGCATCAGCATGGGCACGGAGGGCATGCGCTACAGCCTGCAGTCGCGCGACCTGATCGCCGACTCGATCGAGACAGTCATGGGCGGCCAGTGGTACGACGCCAACATTTGCATCCCCGGCTGCGACAAGAACATGCCCGGTTGCGTCATGGCCATGGCGCGCATCAACCGCCCGTCGCTCATGGTCTACGGCGGCACCATCCGCGCCGGCTGCGGCAAGGGCGGCCAGACGCTCGACCTCGTGTCGGCCTTCCAGGCTTACGGCGAGTACATTGCCAATCGTATCACGGAGGAGGAGCGCTTCGACATCATTCGCAACGCCTGCCCCGGCCCCGGCGCCTGCGGCGGCATGTACACGGCCAACACGATGGCCACGGCCATCGAGACGCTCGGCCTGAGTCTGCCGTATTCGTCCAGCAGCCCCGCCAACTCGCAGGAGAAGCGGGACGAGTGCCTGCGCGCCGGCGAGGCCATCAAGGTGCTGCTGGAGAAGAACATCAAGCCGCGCGACATCCTCAGCCGCCAGGCCTTCGAGAACGCCATCACGGTCACCATGGCGCTCGGCGGATCCACTAACGCCGTGCTGCACCTGATCGCCATCGCACGCGCCGCCGGCATCCCGCTGTCGATCGACGACTTCGAGGAGGTCTCGGAGCGCGTGCCGTTCCTCGCCGATCTCAAGCCGAGCGGCAAGTACGTGATGGAGGACATCCACCGCGTCGGCGGCACACCCGCCATCCTCAAGTACCTGCTGAACAAGGGCTACATTGACGGCGACTGCCTCACGGTCACGGGCAAGACGCTCGCGGAGAACGTGCGCGACGTACCCGACCTGTCGGACGGCCACAAGATCATCCACCCGGTCGAGAGCCCCATCAAGGCCAGCGGCCACCTGCGCGTGCTGCGCGGCGACATCGCGCCCGAGGGCTCGATCGCCAAGATCACGGGCAAGGAGGGCCTCGTGTTCACGGGCACGGCCAAGGTAACGTCGCTGTTTAGTGTCTGTCTGTTTGTCTGTCTGTGATAGGATTCTGTGATGCTAACGTGCTGGTGCCTATGACACCTTTTAGGTGTTCGACCGCGAAGAGGACATGCTGCCGGCGCTCGAGCGTGGCGAGATCGGCAAGGGCAACGTCGTCATCATCCGCTACGTCGGCCCCAAGGGCGGCCCGGGCATGCCCGAGATGCGTACGTGCTGCATTGCCAACGCCTGGTAGTTGTTGTTGCGCGCAGTGTGACTTACCTGCTTGCTGGCTGTATCTGTTGCATCCTGACAGTCTCGCCGACGTCGGCCATCATGGGTGCGGGCCTCGGCAACGATGTGGCCATGCTCACGGACGGCCGCTTCTCGGGCGGCTCGCACGGCTTCATCATCGGCCACATCACGCCCGAGGCGCAGGTGGGCGGCCCCATCGCGCTCATCAAGGACGGCGACAAGCTGACGATCGACGCCGAGAAGAACCGCATCGACTTCGTGGACGTGGCGCCCGAGGAGCTTGAGCGCCGCAAGAAGGCGTGGAGCCCGCCGCCGCTCAAGGCCACGCGCGGCACGCTCTACAAGTTCATCAAGAACGTCAAGTCGGCGTCCGAGGGCTGCGTCACGGACGAGTAAATATCATCACAAGGAGTTCCAGCTACTAGTGTCGTGGGCGCCTCTCGCGCTGTAATAGACAGTGTTGTGTGAGGATCTGTCGCTCGTTGCTCTCATGCGTGGCAGTCGCTCGTGCTGCTTGTTGTTGGCGACGCGAGAGGACGGCAACAGGGCAGGTCGTGGGTAACAACAGTGATTCATTAAGGGGCGTAGACGGAGAAAGAGGCTCACAGACACTAGCGGCACGGATATCAAAAAAGGGCCAATGGGCGACTGGTCTTCAGAACGGGGGCGTCAGGCGCACCTTGGGCGAGTTGCTGGCTGCGAGCTGCTGCTGCGTGTGGTACGACTTGAGCAGCAGCTTGCGCATCCGCTCCTGCGCGTCGCCCACGATCGCGTGGCAGTCGCTGGGCGGCGCGTGTGCGGCCGCGGCGACGCCCTTGGCCGGCGCCATGTCGTAGACAAGCTCGCTGTCGACGACCTCGACGTCGGACGCCAGCCCCGGGCTTTTCGCGGCCATGAACCGGGCGTTCTGGCGCTCGTCGCTCGCCTGGTTGCTGCCGGACGCCCCGCTGGCGTGCCTGGTGCTGACGTTGCGCTCCATGGTCGTGACGGCCAGCGACGCGAGCCGCTCCATGGTGAAGGCGCAGCTCGCGCCGAGCGTGTCGCGCTTGGTCGTGTCGGCCACGCACACGTACCCGAGCTTCCTGCCAGTGCGCGAGTAGATGGGGCTGCCGGCGAAGAAGCGGATCGCCGGCGGGGCCTGCGGCGGGAAGGCGAGCCGCACCTGCGCGTCCAAGTTGGCGTCCAGCACGATGGCGGGCGTGGAGCCCATGACCTTGTCGAGGAACACGCTCAGCTCGCGGTCGAGTTCAGGTGAGCCCTCCAGCCCGGCCGCCGAGCGGATGTACTGGCCGCGGTCGTCCACGATGGAGACCGACGCGATCGGGCAGCTCAGCGTCTGGCACGCCAGCTCGCACAGCAGGTCGAACATGTCGCCGCCCTTGTCGAGCTGCTCTTGCTGCTGCTGCTGTTGTTGTTGCTGCTGCTCCTTCTTGGCCTCCATCGCCGTCAGCTGCCGCTTGAGGCACTGCGCGTCGATGAAGTCATCCGGCTCGGCAAAAGGCATGGGATGGACCACGGCTCCGCCCGACGTCGCCGCAGTGGCTCGACCGCCCAAGCTGCTCGCTCCCGAGTCGGCGAGGTCGCACCGCTCGTCGTCGCTGGTCTGATTGGACGAGTGAGCGCGCGACGCGTGGGCCATCGCGGCGGCCGACACGGGCACGTTGTCGGAGCCGCCGCTGCTGCTGCTGCCGCTGTAGTCGAGCCTGTCGGAGCGCTTGCTCTCCGATAAGGAGGTCCTGCTGCTGTGCGCGTACAGCAGGAGCGTGCTGTCGCTGCCCGAGTGCCTGGGTGAGCGCCGCGCCAGGCCCGAGGCTCTGCGGACGCGCACGAGCCGGTCGAACACGTTCTCGCGCTCGACCTGCCGCAGCGGCGTCGACCGCGCGCGCAGGGAACAGACCTTGCACATGCGCATCTTGGAGTAGCCGATGCCCGGCAGGTCGACGCTCTCGACGGTCGAGCAGTCGGAGCACACGACCTCGCCGCAGCGGCGGCAGTGGTGCTTGCGCCGCAGCGCGAAGAAGTTGCGCATGCACAGGTGGCAGCTCGAGCGCTCGCGGTCGTTCACCCAAGCGCTGCGCGGCAGGTAGACCTGGCAGCCCAGCCGCAGGTCCTCGACGATCGACTGCAGCCGCGACAGGCACGAGAGCAGGATGGCGGTCGCCGCGGGCGCGTGCTTGGACGGAAAGCTGCCGCACACGACCACCTCGGTCTCGCAGCCCGAGCTCCTGCGCCAGAAGACCCCGAAGCGGGACAGCGACGCGCGCTTGATGCCGTGCGTGTCCCGAAGCTGCATGCACCCGACGCGGTCGCCGTCCGTCGATGTGAAGCACCAGACGTGGACGCTCTCGCGGGTGGAACTGGCATCGACCGCCTCCATCGCGCCCTCCTCCTCTCCGTCGTCATCGTCGGTCGGCATGAACGCGAGCGACAGGTAGTCCACGAGGCACAGGTCGCGCCTGCCCCAGACGCCCGTCTCGAACGCGCCCCACTTGACCGTCAGCAGCTCGTCCGCGTCCTCGCCCAGCCCGTCCGGGTCGCTCGATGGCGAGGCTGCGGCAGGCTCGCCCTCGTCCTGGTTGCTCGTGCTGTTGTTGCGGCGGCTGGTCGTCCACCGGTTTTGGAGCGCGCGAGCCCTCATGTCGGCCGCGCAGACCTCGGAGCTGCGGCGCTCGAGCCGCTTGGGCGTCGCACCGCCCGACGCGCTGAGGCAGTCGTCGTCGACGAGTCGGATGGGCGTGCGGCAGTTGTCGTGCTCGTGGTTGTTGTTGCTGCTGCTGCCCTGCCAGTGGCTCGCCCTTCCCGACTCGTCGTCGTCGTCCGAGCCGCTCGCCTCGTTCGTGGTGCGACTCGCAGCAGCAACGGTACGAGTAGAAGAAGAAGAAGGCTGGCTGACGGACCGCACCGTGTGCAGGATGAGTGAGTCGACCAGGTACTTGCCGCAGCATTTGCGCGCGAACTCGCGCCAGCTCTCGCTGGACGTGTTGGCCAGCACCTGGCTCACCTCGTGCTCCTGGCAGCGCAGCACCGCGGCCGCGCGCACGAGCCGCCGCGACTCGGTCAGGTTGCTCGTGTCCTTGCGCACCTGCGCGCCGTCCTTCTCGGGCGGCACGTAGCGCCACTGGTTGCTGAAGGCCAGCCGCAGACACGCGCGCGCGTTCTGCTTGGCCTCGGCGTACAGCGCGTCCCGCGTGCGCCGGGGGAGCGGCAGGCTGCGGAAGAAGTTGACGCTCAGCGGGAACGAGCCGCTGCCCCCGCCGCCGCTGCCGCTGCCGCTGCCGCCTCCGCCGCTCGTGTGCAGCTCGCGGTACTGATGGTGGCTCCCGCTGTGGCTGAGCGACATGGCTTCAACTGATGCGACCTGAGGGGAGGGTCTCAGCTGCTGTCGGACGGTCTAGCGGTACACGTTGGAGCTCCCGAGTCGGTCGGTTTGCAGGGTATAAAGGGGTGTCGGAGGTGCAGAGCGACGAGCGAGATGTGTCGGCCGCCAGGAGCGCAATGGGGACTGATCGAGGGGTGCTCTGGCCAGTAAATTGAGCAATAAGCTGCCGTTCGAGACGGGAAAACAGTGGCGCCAGCAAGCGAAGCAAGCACGAAGGAAGACGGACGGTCGGGGAGGGAGCTCGTGGAGGAAGCTAGGGGTTTCGCTCGACTAACGGCAGTCAGAGCGAGGAAGAAAGAAACACACGACGCTTGGGTGGGTCGCCGTCCGTAAACCGGCCGTGGCGCGGCCATGGCTGACCGGAATCGTGGAAAAAAGCCCGGCTTCCGAGAAGCTTCTGCTCGCTTCCATCCGTGCCGTACTCGGACACACAAGACGGTGGAGGCGAAACAGTCTGCAGCAA
>JAADXW010000744.1:0-16443 GCA_023337975.1 Phytopythium ostracodes
GGCCGTCAAGTACAACCTGGCGGTCATGCTGAGTCTCCACGCGCACCAGGGCAGCCAGAATGGGTACGAGCACAGCGCGCCGGCCCAGATCAACGACCTTGGATGGTTCCTGAACGACGCGAACCGCGACAACTCGGTCAACTTGGCCGCGTTCCTGGCCAGTCGGTACCGAGACAGCGCGACCTTCTTGGGGATGAACGTCATGAACGAGCCTCACATGCCAACGGACTACGCCGTCCTGCTAAAGTTCTGCAAGGACGCGTACCGCCGCGTGCGTGACGCCAGCAACAGCGACTGCACCGTCGCCGTCTCTCCTTTTGTCGACCAGCAGGACGCCGCGCATCTCGTCGGGCCGCTGGACACGGCAGAGTACACGAACGTCTGACACGAGCTGCGCACGTACTTCGTCTGGGGCTACGACAACGTCGACGCCGACGGAGTGATCGCAGCCGTCGACAAGTACTGGGACTCGACGCTCGGGCCGGCGACGGCTTCGGCCGCCCGGTTGCCGCTGTTCATCGGCGAGTGGTTCATGGGCAGACCCAGCACTGCAACAGCTCTGATCGACGACACCACCGAGTTCCGCACGTTCGGCGAACGCCAGCTCAGCATGTTCAACCGCCTCACGCGCGGCGGGTGGGCCTTCTGAACGTGGAAACACTCGGACGAGCTCGTGCCCAAGCGGAACGGCTGGGGGATGCGGGCGCTGCTGCGCGACCGAGACCTCGCGATGCAGTAGGAGCCCGTTGACGTGGTAACGACCGGCGAGTACACAGTTGACGTTGCTTTTCCCAAGAGGTTTGGCGCCCGCTATTTGGTGGGGCTGTTGTATTTGATGCCGCGTATTCTAGCCCAGACATAGTTGAAATCGGAGAGAGGATACTCTGAGCGATGACGCCGTCGCGCTACGGAGCCCGGGGCCACAGCGTAGCCACGTGGCCGTCGGGACGGATAAGCGCGGCCTCGTTCGCGGTCAAGAAGCCGCGCCAGGCGTCGGCGCTGCTCTTGTCGGCCGCCACGTGGTAGGAGAGCACGCTCTGGAACGATTTGGTGGCGGTCGGAGCCTTCACCTCGCCCTCCCCACCCACCAGAAGCACCAGCGAGACGTTCTTGGAGTCCATGCCCGACGGAAGGCGCGCCCGCAGCTCATTGAGGTCCCCATTACCCTCGCTCGCGTCGGCAACCAGCACGTACTGCACGTTCTTGTCGGCGTTGTTAGGGTGCAGCGTGGCGCGTCCGACCAGATCCAGCGTCGATAGTCGCACGCCGTCGCTGGGATCTTCAAGCCAGAAGTGAGGGAAGCGCACGCCCTCGCTGACCTCGGGCGAGAACACCATGTCCTTCCTGGGAGCAGCGTTGACGTCGCCGTCGTGCTCCGTCGAGATGCTCGTGCGGAACAGCGCGGCCTGGTCCAGCGCGGGCTCCTGCATGAGCTGCTTGGCCTGGGCCGACCACGCCGTGATGTCGTACGAGAAGCCAATGTCGAAGTGGTAGAACATCATGCCCAGGCTGCGGCGGTAGTTCACAATCTCCTGCACTTTGCTGCGCATGTGCGCTCCGAGCGCGCTCGCGCCAGACCCGGCATCCAGCATCCCCAGCGGCAGCTTGCCCAGCTTCATCACGCGCTGGACAAATTCTCGTTGAGCGCTGAGCGGCAGGAACTTGAGCGGCGCTGAGTTGACGAGCTTGGCGAGCAGCTTAGCGTTGTTGTGCGACACGTTGAGCGCCGTCGGGATCTTCATCGTGCGCTCCACGTTGCGCAGCGCAAACTGCGTGTTGATCTTGGCGACGAGCTGTCGCTCGCACTGGTACGAGTCCAGCAGCGTCGCTTCATCCTGGCTGTTGTCGCCGCCTTGCTGCTCGTTTTGGATCGTCAGCGCGAGCTTCCAGGCCAGGTTGTGCGCGTCCTGGAGCCCAGTGTTCATGCCGAAGCCGCCCGCGGGCGGGAACTGGTGCGCCGCATCGCCCACGAGGAACACGCGGTTGTTCACGTCGTATTGCTTGGCCACGCGCGCGCTCATGCGCCACTGACCCACCGACAAGATGCAGATGTCGTCTCCAACGGCCTTGCGGTGCGTGGGCAGGATCTTCTCCACGAGCGCCTTGCACTGCGCCTCCGAGAAGTCCCACTCGAGCGACTCCTGCGGCGGGAAGAAGGGGATCTGGAACACCCACTCGCCCTTGTTGAGGTCGTGCGCGATTAGCACGCCGATCACGTCCTGGTTAAACTGACGAGGCACGAAAAGGGGGAACACACGCGTTAGAGCAGCGGCACTTGACCGTAGCAGTGGTGGAGCTGGAGCCGACACATACGACAAAGTAGAGCATGGCCGGGTTCTCGCGCGCGGCCTCGGACAGCGAGTGGCTCGTGAAGTGGACGTTGGCGATCGTCTGCAGGTTCAGCGCGCCCGCCATGTCGATGCCGCACAGCTGCCGCACCACGCTGTGCGCTCCGTCCGCGGCGATCACGTAGTCGAACTCGGCGTGCTCCACGTCGTTCGAGGCGCTGAGCAGTCAGTCATCCGTTCGTTTAATTAGTTCACTGTCGCCACGACTGCCATGTCCCCAGCCCGGCTTACATGTGGCGCAGTGAGACGCTGGTGGGGCTTCTTGGGTTTTCGCCGGCCTGCAGCCCGACGAGTTCGATGCCGCGGTCGATGTGGACGCCGCTCTCGGCCAGGAAGGCGTCCAGCATGTCCTCGAACTGGTTCTGCGGGAAGTGCAGGAACTGCGTGGGCGACAGCGCCGCCAGCGACCGGCGCAGCGCATTGCGGTCCTCCGGCGCATTGCTCGGCGCGCGCGGGATGCCTGTGCCATCGGGAGTCAGTATGCGGTCAAGTGCAAGTGCCTAAGGCCGATGGGAGTCGCCTCACAGGGTCCGAACTGGTCGATGCGCGCAAACTCGCGGCTCTTCCCGCCGCCCGTGCAGTAGATGTAGTCGCGCCACTGCCCGTGGACCAACGTTAGACGCACGCCAACACCATGGACAGCTCATAGACAGCATGACAAGGACAAGTGAGCGGACGCACCAGGTGGCTGGGCGCGGCGTGCGCGAGCAGGCGGTCGTGGAAGGTCGGCATGGTCGCGTACAGCACCTCCATGGTGCGCAGGTTGAGGAAGTGCGCCTGCGGGTGTGTGGTGGGCCGCGCCTGCCGCTCCACCACGCGCGTGGGCACGTTGTACAGCTTCTCGAGCAGGAAGCCTGCGGCCATGCCCACGGGCCCGCCGCCGACCACCAGCACGCGCGGCGCGGCGGGAGGCAACGGCATCGCTTCACGTCGACTGCGGTCGGAAGCTATGGACGACAGAGGCGGCTTCTACGAGTGTGCGGCTGGCGCAGAGCAACAAGAGAGAGAGAGAGAGAGAGAGCAACGCGCATGTGCGCAGGACCTTCGGCGCGATTGATACGCGACCAGATCATGGGATTGCGGCTCGCGACGGTCGATGGGATTAGTGTGCGCCACACTATTTCACATTTCGAATAGTGACGAACTGTTGGCATTTAATCGGTTAGAAGTTCTATAACGCTAGATACAGTCCTGGCCAAAAGCATATGAGGTCGTGATTTTCGCGTGATTCTCAGCCAATAGGAGCGCTAGAAAGCTCAAAATTGGCCGAAATACTCCTAAAAACGTATTTGACACGATGGCAGCATTTTTTTTCCGCACTGGAATCGAGTAAGAGGTCGAACCAGAGTGGGGTCAAAAACCAGGGTGGTCAAAAGTAAATGAGATTTTCAAACACCCCATGTTATTTAGCTTTCTAGAAGGTTCTAGAGCAAATTTCGGCCGGTTGTGAACTCAGCGCGATGTGTAGAGTGTGAAACTGCTGTCATTTTGCAGAAGTCATCGTCGGAGACATGCCGAAAGGAACACATTTGAGTGCGGTCGAGCGCAGTATGATCTTGGCGTACAAGGATGACGGATTGTCAATTCCTGCGATCGCCAGCAAGATCAAGCGCTGTGACAACACTGTGCGAGTCTTTTCGAGAAACCCTGCGGCGTATGGGACGAGGCGGCGGCCTAAAAGACCCCTTAAACTCGGCGAACGCTCTCGTCGGGAGCTCGTGCGCACTGCGAAGCAGCGTGGAATGACGTCGCGACGGCTGAAAGCGGAGCTGAACTTGCCTGTTTCGGATCGTACGGTACGGCGAGAGCTGCAGAAGGGGCCGTACATGAAGTGGGGCAAGCGCATGAAGACGCCCAAGCTCACAGCCCACCATCGTGAGGTTCGGCGCGACTGGGCACGGAAGACGATCCGAGAGCGCACCGACTGGGACCGCGTCGTTCCCTCTGATGAAAAGAAATTCAACCTGGACGGTCCTGATGGAGCGCGATACTACTGGCACGACCTCCGCACCGAGAAGGAGACGTTCTTCAGTCGCCAGAATGGCGGCGGCTCGATCATGGTCGTGAGGCGCCTTTTCGTCGCGTGGGACGATACCGCTTGCTGTCCTGTCAGGACAGCAGAACTCGTTCGACTACCAGCAGGCTCTGACTACCCATCTGCTGCCGTTCGACGACGCGATTCACGACGGCAACTTCGTCTTTCAGCACGATAATGCCAGTATCCACGCTTCGCACGCTACTAAGGATTTCCTACAAGACGTGAATGTGAGCGTGCTGGAGTGGCCGGCGCTCTCGTCTGATCTCAACCCAATTGAGAACGTCTGGAGCGAGCTCGTGAGGGCGGTTTATCGCGATGGGCGGCAGTTTTCTACAGTGGAAGAGCTGAGAGTGACAGTGCTCTGTGAGTGGGCGAGGCTTGATCTTTCTTGGCTCCGTGCGCTCGTGCAAACAATGCCTAATCGATGCAGTGTTGTGGTGGAAAAGCGAGGTGTAAAGACAAAGTACTAGAGCCATTCAGTCTGCTCTAGAACCTTCTAGAAAGCTAAATAACATGGGGTGTTTGAAAATCTCATTTACTTTTGACCACCCTGGTTTTCGACCCCACTCTGGTTCGACCTCTTACTCGATTCCAGTGCGGAAAAAAATGCTGCCATCGTGTCAAATACGTTTTTAGGAGTATTTCGGCCAATTTTGAGCTTTCTAGCGCTCCTATTGGCTGAGAATCACGCGAAAATCACGACCTCATATGCTTTTGGCCAGGACTGTAATTGGTTGATAACGTTTGATTGATGCGGTTGAAGCCCACCGAGCGGTTCGATCTTTGGATCGAACAATTCATTTTCCTGGTCGGTGGGCATGGCGTTCCGGCCGATTGAGGTCTCGCTGGGCGCCGGGATGGCGGGAGAAGCCGGCGATGTTGGCTGCGGTGGGTGTGAGCGCTGGGTTGGGGTGGCGGAGCGCTTCCGGGGGTGGTTCGGGGACGCGCCGCAGGGGTTGGCGCGCGCACCAGGGCGCGTCAACCTGATCGGAGAGCACATCGACTATGAAGGGTACGCGGTGCTGCCCATGGCAATCGAGCAGGACGTCTGCGTGGCCTTCGCTGTCTCAAAACGCGCTGATTCGGGTGGCGGCGGCGGGATTCGACTCCTCGCGGATCTGGCGAACGCCAACGCGGCCGAGTACCCGCCGGACCGAGTGGAGATGTCGATGGGATCGAGCGACGCGACGCCAGAGCTGCGAACTGGGCGGCAGGCGTGGGTGAACTATGTGATCTGCGGGTTTTTCGCAGCCCGTGCCCTGGTTACGCGAGCAGTCGCAGTCTCAGACTCGAGTACACAGTCGCAGACAACTCTCGAGGTGAATCTGCAGCTGATGGTCGACGGGAGGATCCCACCGGCGTGCGGTCTGTCGAGCTCAAGCGCTCTCGTGGTGGCGTCAGCGATGGCAACGACGTACGCGATGACGCGCTGTGGTGTTCCCAGCTTTGTCATGCCTCGCCGCGTGGAGATGGCGGAGGTGTGCCGCAGAGCCGAGCACCACGTCGGTACAATGAGCGGCGGCATGGACCAGGCTATCTCGTGTCTCGGCCAGCGCGGGCACGCGTTCTACATCACGTTCAAGCCGGAGCTGCACGCGCAGCCGGTGAAGCTTCTCGGCATGAACGCCAGTGCCAGCGCGGGTGGAGACCAGGGCGGCTACTCTTTCGTGGTGGCCAACAGCGGTGTTGTCGCCCAGAAGGCGGTGGACGCCACCACGCGATACAACAAGCGCGTCGTCGAGTGCGCGCTCGCCGCCAAGGTCATCGGGAAAGGCCAAGGCCTCGACGGGTGGCAGCAGGTGGGTGTTGCCTCATATTACTCAATGAGACTTGACATGCTGACGACGTGGTGTGCTTGAGCCCAGATTGAGAGACTAGCAGACTTACAAGAGCGGCTCGCCACGGCGCGAGGTGGTGTCGTTAGCTTCCGAGAGCTGCAGGCGCTAGCGACGGACTGCTGTCCACTCAGCGAGTACTCTCTTCAACAGCTAGAAGGACCAGAATGCCTAGGGAACAGCCTTGCTGCGTTCTTTGAGGCGTCTGACATGCGAGCCGGCGTCGAGGTGCGCTGCGAAGTGTGATGTGGTCTCCATGCTCAGTCCTTGCTCTGATAGCTCACGCCCAGTCTTGCTGTTGCTTGGCGTGTCATCTCGACAGCGCGTGCTTGCCGCGGCCTCCGCGGCGTCCACGTTCCAGCTCCAACAACGCGCGCGCCACGTGTGGGCCGAGGCCGAGCGCGTTGAGAAATTTAAGGCGCTGTGCTCTGCCTTAGGCGATGCCACGGTACGAGACGATAGGACCCAGGCGTCCACCTTTGCCGAGCTTGGACGACTGATGCTGGACACCCATCGCAGCTGTCAGCTCCTGTACGAGTGCAGCTGCGACGAGCTGGACGCGCTGGTCGCGACCGCAATGGAGCACGGGGCGCTAGGTGCTCGACTCACCGGCGCTGGCTGGGGCGGCTGCGTGGTCGTGTTGGCTGCAAATCGGCACGTCCCGATCATCATGGAGAAGCTGCGCGCGACCATTGGCCTGCTGCCAGGAGAGCGTGACGACGCAGTTTTCAAGAGCGAGCCAGCCGCGGGCGCAGATATACTCTCGTTCACGACCGGTTAGCTCAGAAGCGAGCGCAGTTTGTCCAGGTAGACGTACTTCGCGTCCAGCTCCACCTGGACGAGCGCCATCTACCTCGACACGACGCATTGTTAGTTGACGACTGTAAGGAAGTTCCTCACAGGGAAACGCACGCCGTACCTCCGCCTTGCGCTGCGCGCGCTCGGCCGGCGACAGCGTGTACTGGCGCAGCTTGAACTCGCCCTTCATGTTGTCGAACGCTCGCTGTCTCTCTCTGATTTCTTGTTGGAAGATGTGGATTTCATCCCGCAACTACGAGGTGACGCATGTTAGTGATATGTGGCGTGAATACAGCGAGCAGTTCGATCGACCTACATGGAGTAACGTCGACAGCCGCTCAAGCGCTTGGATGGTCATGAAGTACTCGTCGTTCCGCTGCGGACAGCGTACAACACAGTGCAGCACATACTCGTGAGTCACCGACTAGCTCGTGTAGTGATAACAGGCTCTGCCGGCGCACCCAGAGCTTCTCGAACGCCTGCTTGATCGCTGGGCGGACCTCGATCCAGCACGGAGATAGAAGCGCAGTGGTTTCGCACGGGATGACGCCAATCTCGACGTCCGTTTTTGGTCGCAGCAGCAAAATGTCGTCGTCGATGAGCGTCAGGAACTTGCGCTCGCCCTCGGGGCGGGAATTGAACGCTAGCAACGCATCCACTGGGTGCACGCAGTTGGGCGGTTTGTCTCCGCGAGTGACGAGTTCCTGCACAGATCCCAAGACACTGGTGCGGCCACTGCCACCGGCGCTCTGGAGACCGGTCATCGTCTCGAGACAGCGCCACGACTCGAGCGAGCTCAGCGCGCGGTCTTCAGCCGACGCGAGGTCACTTGAGTCGATCGCGTCGTTTGAGGATGAAACGCGATTGCCAATGGCCACGCGAAGTCTGTCAAGCGCCCCGAGGTCCGTATCGAGCGCCAACAGCTGAGAAGCGAGGAGTTTGCTCGTGTCCTGGATAAACTCGTCGCAGACACCGTGAATCACAGCCAAACGCTCCTGTGTATAAGGCGGTTTGTGTCAACACAGAAGCGGATACGTTAGAGCACGCTATGAGAATGCGGATGCGCATGCTAGTAATCAGTACCGTACCTCTTTGCTCGTAGCGTCGGGCAGTCCGCAGCGAACGAGTCGCCTGCACACGTCATGAACATCTCCCCACCAGTTTCCGGTCGTTCTGGCAATGATCTTCGCTTCGTCGTCTCGCGGAAACTCGACATCTTCCCCGTCGTCGAGTGATGGATCGGACACGTTTTCCGTACCACCCAGCAGCTCCAGCCCCAGCGTCGCCTGCCGTTCAATATGGTAAGCCGCCGTACTCCTCAGCGGCCATGTTCCGACTGAAAAGCACACGCACCGTCACCCTGTGAACCTTCTCTTCGGCAGTCGACCGGTCCACCGCGTCCTTGGCCACGCGGAGCAGGATCGCGACAAAGTCTCCGTCTTTGTGACTAGCGCGGTGGCGCTCCTGCAGCCATTGCACGCGCTCAGGCGTCACCGCTCTGCGCGTCGGCGTCACGACGTGCGCCAGCCCGCTCGAAGTGACCTCGTTGGTCCACTGCAGCCACTTCTCGGCTTGCTTCTCGTCCATCTCGTCGAAATCGGCCAGCACAAACACGAAATGCCGTGCTTGGTCGTCAGTGGTGGTTGTTGGGTTACTCGTTCCGTCGCTAGCTGCGTCATCAGAGCTGGTGGCGATGGTGGGGGCTTCTCCTTCTTTGAGCTGTTTCAGGGCTGCGAGGACGGCACTCCGAGCAATATCCGTCGAGCTGCACAGCATCAGAGACAAGCACACAACACCAGCAAGTGAGTGTAAGTGACTACCAACCGCACCATAGCAGGCATTTCAAGTGTGTGCACGACACCTGACGCGCGGGTCGAAGGCGTCCGGGATGTCGAAGGCGTACAGCGCCGCCTTGAGCTCCTTCCACCGACTGGCAGCCGACTGCACCGCTCGGCCCAGCGACGTGGGCGCAAGGCACAACTGGCTCGCCATGGCGCCGGCGCTCCGCTCCCGCGATCCTGTAGGTTATCGAGTGCGATGAGCATGGATACAGTCGGAATAAGTGCTGTCCTGGTGCAACACAGGCGGCGTCACCAGTCCTGCACCAGGCAGTGACAGGACAAAGCCCAGCGCTGAGGCGGACGCGACTGGGATGAAGCCAGCACGCAGCTAGCAGCGGATCAACTTGCCTATCACGAGCGCGCCGTGGAGAACGCTGTCCGCATCATCGAAAGAGGAAATAGAGACATCAGCGTTGTGCTTCTCTAGGGACCGATGCGTGAGCTCAGCCTCACCTGTCGACTACAGCGTCCGGGTCGTCGCCGGACGAGATGGCCAGCAAGTACGGAAACTGCGGCGTCTCGGCGTTGAGCCACGCCTCGGACGGCGATGCCGATGCAGAGGGCGACGCGGCCGGCGACGCGTCGCCCGGTTCGCTCGCAGCCACCGCGTTTCGAAGCGCGAGCAGCTGGCGCTTGGCGTGCTCGACCTTCTTGCCGTCGTCCACCCGCTCCGCTAGCTCGCACAGCCCCGCGACGCCCACGGACGCCAGCGGCACGAGCGCCGGCGCGCGTCGAGCCCACCGCCACATCTTTGCTGGTTGCCGGTTTGTTAGTTGAGAATCATATAATGCAGGTATCATGTCAGACTATAATATCATATTAAATGTACTTATGCTATATCAAAGATTTATGTTATATAACAGTACTAGGTAGAGGTCCATCCGCCAGGCAGCTAGGACGGGGCACATTGATTTAAGGTGGTACACCTCAAATCGACGCTCCATTACGAGAGCTTCCGCGCGGCATTGTCTGTTGAAGTGCAGCGCGTTCGGCAGTTCCTCGAGGTCGCCACCATGGCGGAGCTGCCGCTGTTTGATGAACCAAAGCGCGTATGCAGAACGCCAGAGAGCTCGTGGCGATTGCGCAGGAGAATCCCGATGAAGGATACACGTGCACTATCTGTCTTCTCTTTGCGCGCTCGGAGCGCTTCTGGAATGGTACTATACTACGTGCGCGTTGTGATATTGGTTTCGCTGAGCTACTCACTCGCATTATCCATGGCTTTTAGGACAACGACACTATGCGCGCATAATCTTTGCTGACGAGGACGACGCGCTGCCGCCGGACTCAGTTGCCCGCGACGTCTCCCGCCTGATGATTGCACCGCCTTATCCTTCGCACCAGTTCAACACGAACGTGCTTCAGGCTGGTACGTCCCAGTACATCCTAGATTTGGTATTGCGGTGAATTTAGACCTGATTACGCTGTGCTCCTGTGCTGCTGCAGGGCATCTATACACAACGCAGCACGTGTTCACTCTACACATGCACGAGGGAGCGGCAGAAGGAAGAGTTCATCCGTTTTCACTGGCCGAGGATGCTGCTGTGCCACAGTGAACACCGGGTTCGAGAGTTAGAGAGCTTGTTGTGTGTGATTAATGCCAATGCTATTCATTCGCTACTTGTCGTTGTCTCGTGGAACTCCTACTCGTTCGTGCACACCGAGCACTTGCACGTAAACCCGCGTTGCTTGCCATAATCCAGTGTCAGCTCTTGCCCACGCTGTATCGCTTGACTCGTTGCAATTGTGATCTTGAAATGCCGTCAATCATCCAATTGATTCTCGCGACACTTAGAGCAAATGAATGGTTGAGGAATCGAGAAAGATTTCCGTGCAGCCGCGCATCGATCCCATAGCCTCCGCCGACCTTCACGAAGAAGCTTCTCGTGTCGCCGGGGTAGCTGGAGGTATACGCATTCTGACGAACATGGTATCGTCGAATCGGCATGTAGTCTCCAGCGTATTCGCAGACGAACGACGCTGCTGGGATGTCCACACGTGCCTTCAGTCCAAAGCCTCCTATCCCCACCTCAGTGACTACAACGAGTTCCTGTAGCCGGGGCTGCCATCTTGGATCCTTCGATTTGAGCAGTACTGATGTATACAATACGCCGCCGTGCACTCGACTGCCATTATGCTATTCGAACACCTAGCACCGTGGTTGTCTGTCGCACAAGCCAATCGATACGTCAGTATTAAAGTAAGCAAGTAGAAAGGGAGTACACTAGCTACCTTTGCACCCGCAAAAGCCGTAGTTCACACCATCTGTAACGGTCCGCTCATCGCATCCGACGAACGCCAGCTCCTCTTGGTGGACATAGTCCTACTGCCACTCGCTCCTGGTCACTGTGGCACTGCTTTCGACAGGAACAAGGTTGTTCAGCGCTGGCGAGATGGACAGCGGAGTGTCCGGCAGCTGAATATCGGCTACTGCGGCAGAGATCAATCGGCGGCAAACAGTATGCCGGCTCTTCTACGAGCTAGCATTACTGAGCAGCTCTGACCACGATTGCTGGACTTTACGCAAAAGCTCGGTCGTTCGCACGTATCCGTCCGCCCTAATCTTGTCAGTGATATACTGTGTGGCGTGTCTCTTGCTTCCGCTATGTGTTGTTGCACGACGCCGATATGTCTTGCTTTCGCAGGTGGACAGCATTGCAGCGCTGTTCTTAAGCCGCTTGTTGATGGTCGGTGGGTACAACAGCGGATGGAAGTGTTGGCAGAACTCCTTCTTCGTCAAACCGGCTTCGCGCATGTGCCATTGTCGTATAATGTCCTTCTTCCTGCGAATTGTGCATTTCATTGCTGCTTTAAAACTGTCTGCCGCTGTCCGACTTCTGCAATGGAAAGTAGTTTATGTTGTACTCTACCGCATATACTCACTTACTGACCTAAGTTCTCGGTGCGTTTTGATAAGGTTCAATATCGACACGAAGTGGAAATTTCCGTGGACAACTTAACGCAAAAACGCAGCACGGTAATTGTTCTCTACAGTACTGACATTAGTTCATGGCCAACCTCTCACTGTGATTGTGGGATTTGATGGATTGAGTTGCTGGCACCAGTCTGCATTATGGCCGACACGACCGACACACGGCCGTTCCTCGTGTTCGTGATCGTAAGAATGTCCATGCTGTTCACAAACAACACATCTACAGCGACCTCGGTCGGCTCGTCGACGTCAGCAGTCACCGCTTATGCAAGAGACTCCGTTGGACCGGTTTATGTGTGTCATAGTAATTGACTCCGTACTCGTGGCTGCTGCCAACAAAGCAGAACATCTCTTGCAAATTAAACACTCATGCAGCTCCATTGAGCCAAGCATAGCACCTACTTTTGTGATAATCTCGCAAACCGAGCGAGCTTCTGTGCTGTTTCGGTTTGGTGATTTGCAGCCACGCACGCCATACACGATCCTTTCACTTCCGCCAGGCGCAATTCCAACGCACTGGCAGACCATTAACTCGTCCCGCAGCACCCAGCAACACTCCATCCACCTATCCCGACCGCGTTTGGACACACCCTGGTGCTCTTTTGCCTTCGACCCGCGCAAGCAGACCCACAATCTTGGGTAAGACGTATTCCTGTGAGAAAAGCCTCCGGCACGATGCTCCGAGCGATTTATTCGTTCCAACCACTGCGATAGGCCCACTGTAGACGTTGAGGGCCGATTGTGGCTGCGTAGTGGCCATAAAGTCAGCGGATCACACTCACCTCACCGGCAAACATGGCGCCGTGGAAAGCTGCTCGGCTACATCCTTCATTTCGAAAAGATCTCAGAAACTCCAGAACGGGAAAATGGCCTTCGCAGCGCGCTCGGTTGATTGCAGTGTCGGTACAGCCTTCTGTCCAGTTAAAGTGCAACCACTGCACGGTATCGAGGTCTCCCAAGCTGCAGTGTCATCTATAGCATCCGTAGTACATACCTCGTTCCAGTGCTCATGCAACCACTTCACAATGTGTAGATAACCGTTCTTGGCAGCGCTGTCCATCGCCTGGGTCGTGCAACCTTCACGGCGGTTCTTGTGCAGCCATCGTATGATTTCGAGATGGCCGTGTGCAGCAGCGCTACCCATGGCGTCGGTGGTGCATCCCTCGTTGCGGTTGTTGTGAAGCCAAATGACCATGGTCAAGTGACCAGACGCTGCTGCCTCGTTCATCGCCGCCGTAGTACACGTTCCGATCCCGGTGCCGTGAATCCATCGCACAACGTTTAAGAAGTTGTGACGCACCGACCAGTCCATTGCGTTGGTCGTGCACGAGCCAATTACATGGCGCACGAACCGCATGCAGATGTCCAGACGACCTCTTCCTGCGACGTGATCAAGCGTGTGCTCTGGGCAACCGAGTTGAAGCTGGCGGTGCAGCCTATGTAGAACCGGCTGTTGGCCACGGATAGCAGCGCCGAACATCGCCTGCTCGGCACACCCTTTCGTCCGGTTCACGTGGAGCCACCGCACTATCTCGAGGCGTCCGTTCCTCGCTGCGTTGTCCATTGCAGCAGTCGTGCATTGCGACGAATGATCTTCGTGCAGCCACATGCCAACAGTAAGATGCCCGTTTTTCGCAGCTCGATCAATCGCTCAATGAGTCACAACGCCCCGTATTGCTGGAGCAGTAAAAGCACGTCAAAATGCCCGTGCGCTGCAGCACCATCCAACGCGATCAGGAACAGATGCGAGAGATGCGTAAGAAGCCACCGAAGAGCTTCCATGTTGCCAGCAGACGCAGCGTGCCTGAGTGCGACCTCGGTGCACCGCTCACCAATCCGACGCTGCATCAACCACTTCTCGCGTGGACGATCTAACTCACTTGCTTGCCACCGCAGCCTCCTCGGACGCATTTTGTGTTCACACCGCCGATACCACAAGCCCAATGGGGTCTGTCGGAGGTCAGTTTATAACAGCCGACACTTCTTTTATCCACACACCACATACCTAATCTGTTTGCTCATCTCACCATCCTGCTCAGATGCAACGCCACTCCAAGCCACTGCAAGACCGGTGAGCGGCAGCGATTCCTACGGTGACGCAGATACTGAAGACTACTTTGGCATGCTGGACAACCCCAGCACCGCTTCAGAGACAAGCCAGTATTCAGTGACATCGTTGGCGACGAGGCTCCAGTCGTGGGCGAGAGCATTGGCGTCCAACCGTCTTCAGCGGCAGTCAACGAGTACGGAGCGCAGAAACTGATGCAGGTTTGCTTTCCAACCCATTTCCCTGATGGCTGCGGTGGCTACTGGCCGCTGGAAAACCACGAGACACGTCTCTATCAGTACGAGCTGGCCGACTTCTGCGCTCGCTTGATGAGCTGGCATGATCGCCGCTTCGTTATCCACAAGACGTTCAAGTTCTTCTGCCTTTATTTGATTCAACGCCGTCAGATTGATGGGCTGGTGAGGCGCGTCCCCGCCAAGTCAGTTTCTTGCGCGTCAAGGCCGACCGTCGTCAGTAGTGCGCCAGGCGACACGGCAAAGCCACCGGCAATGGCCACGGTGACATTGGAGATGAGGCTCAAGAAATCCTACAACAACTCAAATCGTACTTCAAGAGCGTTCGCGGCTCCGGGTTGTACTGGGCGGATGTGCGAGACGATCTGATGGACATGATTGGGAACCACGTTCTGCCCACGTTGTGGCCGACGCTTTTCTATACGTTGAGCGCGGCAGATACGGTGTGGCCAGAATTCTTTCAAGCGTGCAACCCCGCGTTGTCGTGGCGTTCTGCATCGCGACTGCGAGCTTCCGAACGTCGTCGGTACTTGGCAGAGTACCTAGATATCGCTAGCCAGCACTTCCATCGGAGATTCAAGGCGTTCTTCGACAATATACTCAACGGGGACGCCAAAGCGCTTGGCACGACCACAGACTAGTTCTGGCGAGTGGAGCTTTAGAAACGTGGATCTCCACATATTCATGGGTTGCTGTGGATTGCAGACGCGCCTGACGTCATGCACCTCCCAAAGTCAGAAGAAGGACGTGCCAAGTTGTCGACGTTCATGGATCGCTATATTTCTGCAAGCTCATCGACATCCGGAGAAAACGGGCATTGTTCGTGCTGACATCACGATCATGATGACGACGCGGACCACGTAGATGTTCTCGCCGTTCGACCGGACACGACGCCACCAGCAGCTAAATTCGAATGTGAGCTGAATCAAATTGTTCAGTGAGTGCAGATGCACCGATGTGCCGAAGGCTCGTCGTGTCGAGTGAAGAAAGGAACGTGTCGCTTTGATTTTCCGAAAGGCCTCCGTGCCCACACCCCGATCGACGCATACACGGCGGCAAGTGGAGCTCTCTCCTAGAAGATCAACGTGAAGCGAAACGTCGCTTTTACGAACAACTACTCACCAAAACTGCTCTATCTCTGGAGAGCAAACATGGACATCAAGCTGGTTGGCAACGCCTACGGGGCCGCAGAATACACGGCAGCTTACGTGAGCAAGTCAGGGCCGGACTCGTCTCGGTTCGGAGACGCGATTGCCAAGACTTTGGCAAAGACCAAGCCTGAGGAGGAGCACTTCAGTGTGCTACGGAGAGTCGCAAACGCGACGGTATCCGTCCGAGAAGTAAGCGCACAGAAGGTCATGTGGATTCTGTTGCGCGGAAAGCTAATGTTCGGAAAATCAAGAAACATTCTGAAAGTAAAGTGCTGTCACCATGACCGACGCTACTACCGTGTCGAACCTGAGCTGTGTCGGCACGACTGGGGATTATATGACGATGTCCATGCTTCTGTGGTTGGGCGCGAAGAGGTCTCAATCGAACCAATCGAGCGAGCGTACATGGAACACCCGAAGACACCGTGGTTCGACAGCATGTCGTTCCTCGAGTTTTGCCAGAGGTACGAGTTCACTGATGCTCCACCGAAAGCCAAGCAACAGTCCAAACGATGGTCATTGCTGTCGGGCGATGGTTTCATTAAGGCCCGTCGGGAGACACAAGCAATACGGAAGACACCGTGGCAGCGCGCAAATCCAGCTGATCTTGACTACTGCTTCGCTGAGGTGTTTTTCAACGTACCCTGGCGACAGCTTAAGAAACTTTCTCGGTCTGACTCTGAGTGTGTTGATGCGTTCCAGTCGTACCAAAACAACATCCGAACAGAGTCTGCAAGCCAGTGACGCCATCGAGCGCAACCGTCAATTGCAGCTTCTCAATGAGG
The DNA here is from genome assembly GCA_023337975.1 of Phytopythium ostracodes. Taxonomy (NCBI): domain Eukaryota; phylum Oomycota; class Peronosporomycetes; order Pythiales; family Pythiaceae; genus Phytopythium; species Phytopythium ostracodes. The sequence goes on from JAADXW010000744.1 coordinate 16,030, forward strand.
CTCACGGTCAAAAGACCGCGATTACCCTTCCGTCTCCTGAGTGGACAATATCAGTGGACAACGGTGAAGAACGGCGAGAAGCGAATCTGGCAACAGACGAGAGCTCACCGCAGCGAGGTACCCAGCGACACTCTCTTGAGAAGATCACTCGCACAGAGCAGTTCGTTCCAAACGTTGGGAAGCCGTTCGTCCAACGCAGTCACGACGTAGCTTTGTCAACTGCGCCTGGGTACAGGGATCTGCCGATGTACCAGTGTCCAGTCTACTCCATGACCTACGATCAGTGGGTTCCATTCGCAATGCGTATGAACCAGAACCGACTTCGCAAATCTGCCCAGGCGTCCGGCTTGTTCGTGCAATCACTGCGAATGATAGTCACCGGAGAGGGCGGAACAGGCAAAAGCTGGCTAATCA